>VIIQ02000261.1:0-103081 GCA_007449985.2 Desmodesmus armatus
TGGCCTGGCCACTTTGCTGGATGGAAGTTCTGGCTTTGCCAAAGAGTTGATCATCACAAGCTAGGTGGGACACTTAGGGCAGCAGAACTGAGTGCCCTAGTGCTGGCACAGACTGTGTACAATGTAACAGGTGAGCATTTGCAGGGCGGGGGGAGGGGGGGGGGGCAAGTCCAAGCAATGTAGGTTAGTACGGTACAGCAAAGTGCGGTACACTGCGTGGGAGGTGTGCACAGTATACACTTGGGGGCAGCAGAGCTCAGTGCACTTGTGCTGGCACAGACTGTATATAATGTGACAGGTAGGCACTTGCTATGTGGTTCCTTTTTTTTGGGGGGGGGGGGGCAGTGCAGTATGGTAGAGCACATGTTGCAGTGCTGTCCTGGTAACGGATAGTATGTACGGTACAATATCACTATGCACAGTCAGCCCCCTGGGCCACTGGTGCGGCTAACATTGCTTGTAAGGTTACGGGAGACATACGTGGGACACCTAGGGGCAGCAGAGCTCAGTGCATTGGTGCTGGCACAGACTGGTCAGCGTGACAGGTAGTTTTGTTTGGTCGGCGGGAGGGGGGGGGATTTGTTCCGACATTGGGGTTTGTGACCGATACTGAGACCTTCTGTGGCTGGCCTATGTGGCAGGCCGCTGCCAGATGATGGGGAAGTGCTCTTGCTCTTCGCTGTGCTCCACGTCCTTCCTCCTTTTGTTCAACAGGAACAACCCCCCCCCCCCAACACACACCAACACTCACAGCTGCTTCCATTCTCATCCGTGATCATGTGTGTTCCTCCCCCCTGTGCTGCTGCCGTTTGGCGCAGGCAATGCCCCCATGTTGGGGTTTGTAACCGCTATGGAGACCTTTTGCGGACAAGCATATGGGGCAGGCCGCTACCCGCATGGTGGCTGTCCTGCTCTTGCTCATCCTTGACTGCACCCTTTCCTTTGTTCATACACCAGCCCCCCCCCCCCCCCCCACACACCACACACACACACACACCACACACACACACACCCCCCCCCCACCCCCCACCCCCCACTTACCCCAACCCGGATCCTTCGTCCTTCCCTTCATGTGGTCAATTCCTCTGGTTGTGTTCTTGGTGCGTTTGGTGCAGGCAAATGCCCCCATGCTTGATTTGTGACTGCTATGGAGACCTTCTGCGCCAGGCCTATGGGCAGGGCGGTACCCGGATGGTTGGGGTGGTGCTACAACGTGGTCTGGTGATCAGTTTTCTGTACTGCTGTGTTGCCTTTTGGACATGGCAGTTCAACGGAGCAATACTGCTGTGGATGGGACAGGTAGGGGGGGGAGGGGGCTCGCGATGGAAGGGGAGGGGGGGGGCAGGGGGTAGTGCATTGATGTGTGTGGGGGGGGTGCTGCAGCAGCGTGTTTCGTGATCAGTTTTCTGTACTGCTGTGTTGCCTTTTGGACGTGGCAATTCAACGGCGCGATACTGCTGTGGATGGGACATGTGAGGGGGGGGGGGGGCATAGGAAGAGGTGGGTGGTGGGTGGGTGGGTGGGGTGGGTGGTGGGTGGGGTGGGGTGGGTGGGTGTGTGGTGGGTGGGTGTGGATGCCACAGGTGGGGTGGTGATCAAAGCACTGTTGTGTTGTGTTGCGCTGTGGACGTGGCAGTTGAACTGGGTGACCAAAATCATTTTTGATGTTTGCTTCGTGCGCGTCTCTCTGATGTGTTCCATTGCAATGCAGGACCCCAGTACCTTTGCTGCCGCCCACAAGTTCACATTGGCACACACTCAACATTCCCCCCGACTGTACACAACAAATCTATAGGTCTCTCTCCCTGACTGAAATCAACGAATCCCTCAATGTGTTGCAGGACCCCGGAATCGCTGCTGCCGCCCACAAGTTCACATTGGCGCTGGCGAGAGGGGTGTGTGTGTGGGGGGGGGGGGGGGGCTAGCAGGGGGGCAGTGGTTGAGGATCGAACATGGGAGGGGGGGGGGGGGGCTGTGGCATGGTCTAATCGGCAGAACTTGTGCAATTTCTCAAATCTGGTGCTGTGTGTCGCAGGACCCCGGTATCGCTGCTGCCGCCCACAAGTTCACATTGGCGCTGGCCCCCGCCCTGTTCCTGGACGCAGCGGATCAGTGCTGCAGGCGCTACCTGTCCTCACAGGCGGTGGTGCAGGTAGGCATATTAACACATATTTTTTTTGGTATTTGTGCTTTTAGATGGGGGGGGGGGTACTACGGTTTCTGTAAGCGTCCCTCTCATGCGTTGTGTGCATGTATGCGCATAAAGTTGGTGTGTGTGTGTGTGTGGGGGGGGGGGGGCATAGGGGGTTTGCACTAGTTCACATTGGCGCTGGCCCCCGCGTTGTTCCTGGACGCAGCAGATCAGTGCTGCAGGCGCTACCTGTCCTCACAGGCGGTGGTGCAGGTAGGCATATTAACACATATTTTTTTGGTATTTGTGCTTTTAGATGGGGGGGGGGGTACTACGGTTTCTGTAAGCGTCCCTCTCATGCGTTGTGTGCATGTATGCGCATAAAGTTGGTGTGTGTGTGTGTGTGGGGGGGGGGGGGCATAGGGGGTTTGCACTAGTTCACATTGGCGCTGGCCCCCGCGTTGTTCCTGGACGCAGCGGATCAGTGCTGCAGGCGCTACCTGTCCTCACAGGCGGTGGTGCAGGTAGGCATATTAACACATATTTTTTTGGTATTTGTGCTTTTAGATGGGGGGGGGGGGGGGTACTACGGTTTCTGTAAGCGTCCCTCTCATGCGTTGTGTGCATGTATGCGCATAAAGTTGGTGTGTGTGTGTGGGGGGGGGGGGCATAGGGGGTTTGCACTAGTTCACATTGGCGCTGGCCCCCGCGTTGTTCCTGGACGCAGCGGATCAGTGCTGCAGGCGCTACCTGTCCTCACAGGCGGTGGTGCAGGTAGGCATATTAACACATATTTTTTGGTATTTGTGCTTTTAGATGGGGGGGGGGGGGTACTACGGTTTCTGTAAGCGTCCCTCTCATGCGTTGTGTGCATGTATGCGCATAAAGTTGGTGTGTGTGTGGGGGGGGGGGGCATAGGGGGTTTGCACTAGTTCACATTGGCGCTGGCCCCCGCGTTGTTCCTGGACGCAGCGGATCAGTGCTGCAGGCGCTACCTGTCCTCACAGGCGGTGGTGCAGGTAGGCATATTAACACATATTTTTTTGGTATTTGTGCTTTTAGATGGGGGGGGGGGGTACTACGGTTTCTGTAAGCGTCCCTCTCATGCGTTGTGTGCATGTATGCGCATAAAGTTGGTGTGTGTGTGTGTGGGGGGGGGGGGGGGCATAGGGGGTTTGCACTAGTTCACATTGGCGCTGGCCCCCGCGTTGTTCCTGGACGCAGCGGATCAGTGCTGCAGGCGCTACCTGTCCTCACAGGCGGTGGTGCAGGTAGGCATATTAACACATTTTTTTTGGTATTTGTGCTTTTAGATGGGGGGGGGGGGGTACTACGGTTTCTGTAAGCGTCCCTCTCATGCGTTGTGTGCATGTATGCGCATAAAGTTGGTGTGTGTGTGTGGGGGGGGGGGGGGCATAGGGGGTTTGCACTAGTTCACATTGGCGCTGGCCCCCGCGTTGTTCCTGGACGCAGCGGATCAGTGCTGCAGGCGCTACCTGTCCTCACAGGCGGTGGTGCAGGTAGGCATATTAACACATATTTTTTTGGTATTTGTGCTTTTAGATGGGGGGGGGGGGGTACTACGGTTTCTGTAAGCGTCCCTCTCATGCGTTGTGTGCATGTATGCGCATAAAGTTGGTGTGTGTGTGGGGGGGGGGGGGCATAGGGGGTTTGCACTAGTTCACATTGGCGCTGGCCCCCGCGTTGTTCCTGGACGCAGCGGATCAGTGCTGCAGGCGCTACCTGTCCTCACAGGCGGTGGTGCAGGTAGGCATATTAACACATATTTTTTTGGTATTTGTGCTTTTAGATGGGGGGGGGGGGTACTACGGTTTCTGTAAGCGTCCCTCTCATGCGTTGTGTGCATGTATGCGCATAAAGTTGGTGTGTGTGTGGGGGGGGGGGGGGGGGCATAGGGGGTTTGCACTAGTTCACATTGGCGCTGGCCCCCGCGTTGTTCCTGGACGCAGCGGATCAGTGCTGCAGGCGCTACCTGTCCTCACAGGCGGTGGTGCAGGTAGGCATATTAACACATATTTTTTTGGTATTTGTGCTTTTAGATGGGGGGGGGGGGTACTACGGTTTCTGTAAGCGTCCCTCTCATGCGTTGTGTGCATGTATGCGCATAAAGTTGGTGTGTGTGTGGGGGGGGGGCATAGGGGGTTTGCACTAGTTCACATTGGCGCTGGCCCCCGCGTTGTTCCTGGACGCAGCGGATCAGTGCTGCAGGCGCTACCTGTCCTCACAGGCGGTGGTGCAGGTAGGCATATTAACACATATTTTTTTGGTATTTGTGCTTTTAGATGGGGGGGGGGGTACTACGGTTTCTGTAAGCGTCCCTCTCATGCGTTGTGTGCATGTATGCGCATAAAGTTGGTGTGTGTGTGTGGGGGGGGGGGCATAGGGGGTTTGCACTAGTTCACATTGGCGCTGGCCCCCGCGTTGTTCCTGGACGCAGCGGATCAGTGCTGCAGGCGCTACCTGTCCTCACAGGCGGTGGTGCAGGTAGGCATATTAACACATATTTTTTTGGTATTTGTGCTTTTAGATGGGGGGGGGGGGTACTACGGTTTCTGTAAGCGTCCCTCTCATGCGTTGTGTGCATGTATGCGCATAAAGTTGGTGTGTGTGTGGGGGGGGGGGGGCATAGGGGGTTTGCACTAGTTCACATTGGCGCTGGCCCCCGCGTTGTTCCTGGACGCAGCGGATCAGTGCTGCAGGCGCTACCTGTCCTCACAGGCGGTGGTGCAGGTAGGCATATTAACACATATTTTTTTGGTATTTGTGCTTTTAGATGGGGGGGGGGGGTACTACGGTTTCTGTAAGCGTCCCTCTCATGCGTTGTGTGCATGTATGCGCATAAAGTTGGTGTGTGTGTGTGGGGGGGGGGGCATAGGGGGTTTGCACTAGTTCACATTGGCGCTGGCCCCCGCGTTGTTCCTGGACGCAGCGGATCAGTGCTGCAGGCGCTACCTGTCCTCACAGGTAGGCATATTAACACATATTTTTTTGGTATTTGTGCTTTTAGATGGGGGGGGGGGGTACTACGGTTTCTGTAAGCGTCCCTCTCATGCGTTGTGTGCATGTATGCGCATAAAGTTGGTGTGTGTGTGGGGGGGGGGGGGGCATAGGGGGTTTGCACTAGTTCACATTGGCGCTGGCCCCCGCGTTGTTCCTGGACGCAGCGGATCAGTGCTGCAGGCGCTACCTGTCCTCACAGGCGGTGGTGCAGGTAGGCATATTAACACATATTTTTTTGGTATTTGTGCTTTTAGATGGGGGGGGGGGTACTACGGTTTCTGTAAGCGTCCCTCTCATGCGTTGTGTGCATGTATGCGCATAAAGTTGGTGTGTGTGTGTGGGGGGGGGGGCATAGGGGGTTTGCACTAGTTCACATTGGCGCTGGCCCCCGCGTTGTTCCTGGACGCAGCGGATCAGTGCTGCAGGCGCTACCTGTCCTCACAGGCGGTGGTGCAGGTAGGCATATTAACACATATTTTTTTGGTATTTGTGCTTTTAGATGGGGGGGGGGGTACTACGGTTTCTGTAAGCGTCCCTCTCATGCGTTGTGTGCATGTATGCGCATAAAGTTGGTGTGTGTGTGTGGGGGGGGGGGCATAGGGGGTTTGCACTAGTTCACATTGGCGCTGGCCCCCGCGTTGTTCCTGGACGCAGCGGATCAGTGCTGCAGGCGCTACCTGTCCTCACAGGTAGGCATATTAACACATATTTTTTTGGTATTTGTGCTTTTAGATGGGGGGGGGGGTACTACGGTTTCTGTAAGCGTCCCTCTCATGCGTTGTGTGCATGTATGCGCATAAAGTTGGTGTGTGTGTGGGGGGGGGGGCATAGGGGGTTTGCACTAGTTCACATTGGCGCTGGCCCCCGCGTTGTTCCTGGACGCAGCGGATCAGTGCTGCAGGCGCTACCTGTCCTCACAGGCGGTGGTGCAGGTAGGCATATTAACACATATTTTTTTGGTATTTGTGCTTTTAGATGGGGGGGGGGGGGGTACTACGGTTTCTGTAAGCGTCCCTCTCATGCGTTGTGTGCATGTATGCGCATAAAGTTGGTGTGTGTGTGTGGGGGGGGGGGGCATAGGGGGTTTGCACTAGTTCACATTGGCGCTGGCCCCCGCGTTGTTCCTGGACGCAGCGGATCAGTGCTGCAGGCGCTACCTGTCCTCACAGGCGGTGGTGCAGGTAGGCATATTAACACATATTTTTTTGGTATTTGTGCTTTTAGATGGGGGGGGGGGGTACTACGGTTTCTGTAAGCGTCCCTCTCATGCGTTGTGTGCATGTATGCGCATAAAGTTGGTGTGTGTGTGTGGGGGGGGGGCATAGGGGGTTTGCACTAGTTCACATTGGCGCTGGCCCCCGCGTTGTTCCTGGACGCAGCGGATCAGTGCTGCAGGCGCTACCTGTCCTCACAGGCGGTGGTGCAGGTAGGCATATTAACACATATTTTTTTGGTATTTGTGCTTTTAGATGGGGGGGGTACTACGGTTTCTGTAAGCGTCCTCTCATGCGTTGTGTGCATGTATGCGCATAAAGTTGGTGTGTGTGTGGGGGGGGGGGCATAGGGGGTTTGCACTAGTTCACATTGGCGCTGGCCCCCGCGTTGTTCCTGGACGCAGCGGATCAGTGCTGCAGGCGCTACCTGTCCTCACAGGCGGTGGTGCAGGTAGGCATATTAACACATATTTTTTGGTATTTGTGCTTTTAGATGGGGGGGGGGGTACTACGGTTTCTGTAAGCGTCCCTCTCATGCGTTGTGTGCATGTATGCGCATAAAGTTGGTGTGTGTGGGGGGGGGGGGGGCATAGGGGGTTTGCACTAGTTCACATTGGCGCTGGCCCCCGCGTTGTTCCTGGACGCAGCGGATCAGTGCTGCAGGCGCTACCTGTCCTCACAGGCGGTGGTGCAGGTAGGCATATTAACACATATTTTTTTGGTATTTGTGCTTTTAGATGGGGGGGGGTACTACGGTTTCTGTAAGCGTCCCTCTCATGCGTTGTGTGCATGTATGCGCATAAAGTTGGTGTGTGTGTGGGGGGGGGGGGGGGGGCATAGGGGGTTTGCACTAGTTCACATTGGCGCTGGCCCCCGCGTTGTTCCTGGACGCAGCGGATCAGTGCTGCAGGCGCTACCTGTCCTCACAGGCGGTGGTGCAGGTAGGCATATTAACACATATTTTTTGGTATTTGTGCTTTTAGATGGGGGGGGGTACTACGGTTTCTGTAAGCGTCCCTCTCATGCGTTGTGTGCATGTATGCGCATAAAGTTGGTGTGTGTGTGTGGGGGGGGGGCATAGGGGGTTTGCACTAGTTCACATTGGCGCTGGCCCCCGCGTTGTTCCTGGACGCAGCGGATCAGTGCTGCAGGCGCTACCTGTCCTCACAGGCGGTGGTGCAGGTAGGCATATTAACACATATTTTTTTGGTATTTGTGCTTTTAGATGGGGGGGGGGGGTACTACGGTTTCTGTAAGCGTCCCTCTCATGCGTTGTGTGCATGTATGCGCATAAAGTTGGTGTGTGTGTGGGGGGGGGGCATAGGGGGTTTGCACTAGTTCACATTGGCGCTGGCCCCGCGTTGTTCCTGGACGCAGCGGATCAGTGCTGCAGGCGCTACCTGTCCTCACAGGCGGTGGTGCAGGTAGGCATATTAACACATATTTTTTTGGTATTTGTGCTTTTAGATGGGGGGGGGGGGGGGTACTACGGTTTCTGTAAGCGTCCCTCTCATGCGTTGTGTGCATGTATGCGCATAAAGTTGGTGTGTGTGTGTGGGGGGGGGGGGGCATAGGGGGTTTGCACTAGTTCACATTGGCGCTGGCCCCCGCGTTGTTCCTGGACGCAGCGGATCAGTGCTGCAGGCGCTACCTGTCCTCACAGGCGGTGGTGCAGGTAGGCATATTAACACATATTTTTTTGGTATTTGTGCTTTTAGATGGGGGGGGGGGGTACTACGGTTTCTGTAAGCGTCCCTCTCATGCGTTGTGTGCATGTATGCGCATAAAGTTGGTGTGTGTGTGGGGGGGGGGGGGGCATAGGGGGTTTGCACTAGTTCACATTGGCGCTGGCCCCCGCGTTGTTCCTGGACGCAGCGGATCAGTGCTGCAGGCGCTACCTGTCCTCACAGGCGGTGGTGCAGGTAGGCATATTAACACATATTTTTTTGGTATTTGTGCTTTTAGATGGGGGGGGGGGTACTACGGTTTCTGTAAGCGTCCCTCTCATGCGTTGTGTGCATGTATGCGCATAAAGTTGGTGTGTGTGTGGGGGGGGGGGGGGGGGCATAGGGGGTTTGCACTAGTTCACATTGGCGCTGGCCCCCGCGTTGTTCCTGGACGCAGCGGATCAGTGCTGCAGGCGCTACCTGTCCTCACAGGCGGTGGTGCAGGTAGGCATATTAACACATATTTTTTTGGTATTTGTGCTTTTAGATGGGGGGGGGGGTACTACGGTTTCTGTAAGCGTCCCTCTCATGCGTTGTGTGCATGTATGCGCATAAAGTTGGTGTGTGTGTGTGGGGGGGGGGGGGGCATAGGGGGTTTGCACTAGTTCACATTGGCGCTGGCCCCCGCGTTGTTCCTGGACGCAGCGGATCAGTGCTGCAGGCGCTACCTGTCCTCACAGGCGGTGGTGCAGGTAGGCATATTAACACATATTTTTTTGGTATTTGTGCTTTTAGATGGGGGGGGGGGGGGTACTACGGTTTCTGTAAGCGTCCCTCTCATGCGTTGTGTGCATGTATGCGCATAAAGTTGGTGTGTGTGTGTGGGGGGGGGGGGCATAGGGGGTTTGCACTAGTTCACATTGGCGCTGGCCCCCGCGTTGTTCCTGGACGCAGCGGATCAGTGCTGCAGGCGCTACCTGTCCTCACAGGCGGTGGTGCAGGTAGGCATATTAACACATATTTTTTTGGTATTTGTGCTTTTAGATGGGGGGGGGTACTACGGTTTCTGTAAGCGTCCCTCTCATGCGTTGTGTGCATGTATGCACATAAAGTTGGTGTGTGTAGGGGGGGGGGCATAGGGGGTTTGCACAAGTTCACATTGGCTCTGGCCCCCGCGCTGTTCCTGGACGCAGCAGACCCGTGCTGCAGGCGGTACCTGTCCTCACAAGCGGTGGTGCAGGTGCGCACACTCATTCACACATTGTCATCCCCGAATGAGGGGGGGGGGGGTTCGTCTTATGGGTGTGGTTACTGAGGGGGTGAAGAAGGGGAAGGGGGGGGGGGCAAGGGGGGTGTTCTGGACGCATCGGACCAGTGCTGCAGGCGCTACCTGTCTTACAGGCAATGGTGAAGGTGGGCATAGTGACACACATACCCCATCTGTTGCCGAAGGGCTGTGGTTTGTCTACGCCACTTCACGCGCACACCAACAATGGTTGGCCCCTGTAGTCAATCACACATGGATATCAGCTATATTTTCTGGCCCTGCAATTGCTCGTATCGGGTACAAGGGTACTGCACTGTACTGGCATGTTAATTGACTGCATCCTGCCGCTGCTGCTGCTGCTGCCGCCGCTGTGTGCCTTGACTGCTGTTGCTGCTGCTGCTGTCGCTGCTGCTGCTGCTGCTGCTTGCCCCTTGCAGCCACTGATGTTTGTGACGTGTGCAGCCACGCTGCTGACGCCGCTGTACCTCTGGATATTCATTGGCGGGTGAGGCTCAGCAGTGCTCCGGGGAGGGGGGGGGGTCAGAGAGGGTGGGGGGGGGTGCGGGGGGGGGGGGGCAATGCAGTGTATGCCATCATACGATGCTTGCAATTGCCTTCTTGAACTTCATCTGCGGGTGAGGCTCAGAAATCATCAGGGGCCAGTGGTCATCAGGGGGCAGTGATGACCCAGGGGGAGGAGGGGGTGCAGTCCATGCTATCAAACGATGCTTGCAACCACCTTCTCTGGATTAGTCGGCGGGTGGGCTCAGGAGTGCTCACGCAAGGGTGCAGTCAATGCTGTAGCACAATGCTTGCAACAACCCAAGTGCAGCTTTGGTTGGGATGCCTTCCGCTATAATACGCTGACATTCATCCTTGCATCCCGAAAAAATACCACTGGATGAAGATGGTCCTACTTGGGGCAGCTGTTGCGTGTAATACAATCCGCATAACCACTGGCACTGATCGCTGCCTTGTGCGGTGCCTGTGTTTCAATGCTCTGCCCCCCCCCCTCCATCCCCCAAAAAAACCCACAACCACCACAGGATGAATATGGGTTTGTTGAATGCAGCTGTTGCATGGGATGCAGTCCACAGCACCACTGACCTCAACTAATGTGCAGTGTTTCCCTGCCCCCTGCCCCCCCCCCCCACCCCCACACACACACCCCACCCCCACCCTCCAGGTTCAAGATGGGCCTCATTGGTGCAGCAGTTGCGTGGGATGCAGTCCAGGCGACCAGCCTTGTGTTCATGGTCTACTGCTGCTACAGACACACAAGAGGCCAGCAACCAAGCAGGTGAGTAACCTTGCCTGGGGGGTTTTGGTATGCTCAAGTGGGGACATTGGGTGTGTTTTTGAGGGAAGGGGGGGACATGGGGACTTTGCAAAGTATACTACATACTGTTTAGCACACGTGGTGGCAAGGGGGGCGAGGGGGGGGGGGGGGGTGCAGTCCAAGCGACCAGCCTTGTGTTCATGGTGTACTGCTGCTACAGACACACAAGAGGCCAGCAGCCAAGCAGGTGGGGGGCGGGGGGGGGGGGGGTGCGTGAGCGAGGGGGGTGGGGAACCGGGGGCAGGGGGGGACTCTTACACAGTATACTAGATACTGCACGTGCTCACAAGGCATGAGGGGCCCCAGTGGTGGTGGAAGAAGGGGCAAGAAGTCCAGGCGACCAGCCTTGTGTTCATGGTGTACTGCTGCTACAGACACACAAGACGCCAGCAACCAAGCAGGTGAGCATTTGCCTGGGGGGTTTTGGTATGCTCAAGTGGGGAAATTGGGTGTGTTTTTGAGGGAAGGGGGGGACATGGGGACTTTGCAAAGTATACTACATACTGTTCAGCACACGGGGGAGGGGGGGGGGAGGGGGGATGCAGTCCAGGCGACCAGCCTTGTGTTCATGGTGTACTGCTGCAGTCACACGAGAGGCCAACAACCAAGCAGGTATATTGTTGAGCCTGTGAGCAGGGGGGCGGCGCGGAAAGGGGGGGGGGTAAAACACAACTGGCACCTGGCATAGACAAACTGCAGCACATCAGCCAAAGAGGTGTGTGAGTGAGCTGGGAGAAAGGGTTGGGGGCGAACGTGCGGGGGGGGGGGGGGGGGTAAAACATAACTGGCACCTGGCATAGACAAACTGCAGCACATCAGCCAAAGAGGTGTGTTAGTGAGCTGGGAGAAAGGGTTGGGGGCGAACTTGCGGGGGGGGGGGGGAGATGGCTGGCACCTGGCACAGACCAACTGCATGACGGCAGCCAAGCAGGTGTGTTGTTGAAAGGGGAAGGGAGGGTGGATGGGGATGAGGGGTTGAATGCTTTGAAGCCGCTTGAGGCGCACCACAAAAACACAGCGAACGAGCAGGTGATACCGTTGGAGTGTGTGCAAGGGTGTAGTGTGGGGGGGGGGGGGGCTCTGCTACCAAAGACACCCAGCAGACCAGCAGCCAAGCAGGAGTTTGCGGCTTGACCTACAACCAAAACCCTTTTATGGGGTTTGAGGATATTACCTGAACCCTAAACCTGTCATCCAGCCTGGCCCTGAGGGTATAATGCTTCAGGCACCGTGTATGGCATGAGAAGTTGTGTGGTACTGCCTCCTCCCCTCCCTCTCTAGGGGCTATCCCGGCTCTCTATATGCGCCTCGTTCCTCTGTGTGCTGTGCCCTCCACGTCAACACCACCGTTATGTATGGGGGTGAAGCCAGAGCTACCACCTGAGGCAGTAGGGTGCACAGCATAGCACAGCACAGCACGCATGAGAAGGGTGTTATCCTCTGCGTGATGTGCCCTCTACATCACCACCACCATGCGCACACGTGCGACCCTTCCCACACCCCACACCTGGTTTTGCTTTCCACAGGTGCACATGGCCCAGATGGACGCGAGAGGCCTTCAAGGATTGGCGCACCTACACACGCATGGCCCTGCCCCCCCCCCCCCCTCCCCCCCGCGCACACACATGCATGCAAACATGCACCACCACACACAGTACCCCTGCCCTGTAAGAGGCTTATTACAGGGGCCCGGTATACCGGCCGGTATACCGGGCTTTAATACCGAAATCTCAGAATGGCAATACGAAGCCGTTTTGAGCGTTTATTGTTGTTATTCAATCAAAAAAAATTAGTTTAAGCTTTTTCCGGCTCCAATTGGACAACTGGAAGGGGGTATACCGGTTCGGCTGCTGCCAGCCGGTACACCCTCCCTCCCCAGGGGGGGTACACAAATTTGACCCCTCCGTAATGACCCGCAAGTGTTCAAGGGGCATATATGTAACATTAATATTATATTCAAAGCGCCTCAGCCAATACGGACGCCTGTGTACGCTGCTGCTGGCGCATTGGGATCATGATCCACACAGTGTGTCCACTTGGGAGCTGCAGACAGCCCTGACGTTCCTAAAGAAACGTAAATGCAGTTACTATTATACCACGTGATGTGTTGCTGCACTGTTCGTGGCCATACGGTGGGCTGGTGCACCTGCAGCACTCCAGTGTTGATCAAAGCAGTAGTACGCCCCAACTTGCTGTTTGGGCTGAATAAACAAGCAATTCTAGAAACAATAATATACAGACATTAACATCACCCATTAACGTGACATTTCAAAGTTGTTTGTGGGGTCTGTCATGCCCAGTGTAATGTGACACACTCAGGCCGGTATTCCGGCCGGTATATTGGGCTCAGTGTAATAAGCCTCTAACTCCCCTTCCTCCCTACCCCCTCCCCTCCCCCGTCTACCAGCACCCAAAAACCCTGCCAAGTGTCCATTGGCCTTGCGACATGTACCCACTGCTCCTCGTTCCACAGGTGTACTTGGCCTGGGTGGACGCGAGAAGCTTTCAAGGACTGGCGCACCTACACACGCATGGCCCTGCCCAGCTGCGTCATGATCTGTGAGTGGAGGCCGCTTGTACTGATGGCTCCTTGGCCACCACTTGCCACTCAACGTAATCCCAGATACGGATATAAACCTGGACTGGCAGTCCGACAGAGTCCAGTGCCTTCGACTTCATGGAGATCTTGGATGCGCCCTCACAGCATGCTGCAAACACAGTCTAGACGTCAACTGCAGTGGCTTGTCAGCGTCCCCTTGCTTATGCTTTCCATTCACCCTCCGCTCACAAAAGTCACTTTGTTGACCGAATTTCGCACGCTGCTTTCCAGGTCTCGACTGGTGGACGTTCGAGGTGATCGTGATGCTGTCGGGGCTGTTGCCGCGTCCCGAACAGACCATGTCGATGATGGGGATAACATTCAACATCCACGCCCTCTGCTTCTTCGCGGCTCACGGGCTCAGCGGTGCGGCCAGCACGCGCGTCGGCAACGACTTGGGCGCGGGGCGACCGCACATGGCCTGGCTTACGGTTCAGGTGTGTTCGATACATTCCACGACATACAACTGGTCTTGCTTTTCGGATTGGCAATCGAAGCTGCCGTTACATGTGTTTGTAAGCCAGCGCACAGGCTGGGTAAATTTGTGCTGTGTTGAGGACAGGGTTAGGGCCGTGGTTGTGTTTCTTGCGGCAACGGTGATGCTTTTGATACTTGGGCATGGGGTGGCGTTGATAGTGCTGCGGCACTCCTCACAGCAATGCTTGTACCTCCTCTGCCCTGCCCCCCCCCCCCTTCCAACATCCTTCCATACAGGTCGCTGTGCTACTTGGTACTGTGGTGATGTGTTGCAGCAGTGCAGTACTGCTGCTGTCCCGCAATCACATCGGTCACATGTTCAGCAGCGAACATGGAGTGGTCACCCTCACGGCACAAGCAGTACCCCCCACTGTCTTTGCTTCTGGTCTGCTGTTGTGATCACACAGCTTTCAACACGGCGTCCTGCCCCCCCCCCTCGCTGTACTCCCACCCTCCCCTTCCCAACAACAGGTTGCTGTGCTGTTAGGTACGGTGGTGATGTGTTGCAGCAGTGCAGTGCTGTTGCTGTCCCGCAACCACATCGGCAAACTCTTCAGCAGTGAACATGGAGTGGTCACCCTCACAGCACAGGCAGCACCCCCAATGTCTCTTTATTTGATCTGCTGCTCTAACTGTTCTGGTGTTGGTGTTTCGTTGTGCACAGTTTTCAACACGGCGTCCTGCCCCCCCCCCACCCACCCACCCACCCACCCACCCCCCTCGCTGTACCCCTCCCCCTTTTCAACAACAGGTTGCTGTGCTGTTAGGTACTGTGGTGATGTGTTGCAACAGCGCAGTGCTGCTGCTGTACCGCAACTACATTGGAAAGCTCTTCAGCAGCGAACATGGCGTGGTCACCCTTACGGCACAGGCAGTACCTTCACTGGCTTCGTTTCTGCTGCTGCGATCAGTGGGTTGAGTGTGTTTCGTCTGCACACAGCTGTTTACACGGAGTCCCGCCCGCTGTTTTCATGCTGCCCCCTGCCCCTCCCCCCTCCCCCGCAACAGGTCGCCGTGCTGCTTGGTACGGTGGTGATGTGTTGCAGCAGCGCAGTGCTGCTGCTGTCCCGCAACCACATTGGTAAACTATTCAGCAGTGAACACGGAGTGGTCACCCTCACGGCACAAGCAGTACCCCCATTGGCCGTTTCGTTGATCGGCGAAGGCGCCAACACAGTGCTTGCTGGCGTGATGCGGGGGTGTGGGAGGCAGCGCATCGGGGCGACCATCAACTTGGTGACCTACTGGCTGTTTGGGCTGCCGATTGCGTGCCTGCTCGCATTCCCAGGTGGGTTGAGGGGGCTGGGCGGGGGGTGGGGGGGGAGGGCTCAGTGGTTGTGACTCTGTGTTGTGTGTGGGGGGGGGGGTACGTTGCTTGCTGGTGTGATGCGGGTGTGTGGGAGGCAGCGCATTGGAGCGACCATCAACCTTGTGACATACTGGCTGTTTGGGCTGCCAATTGCCTGCCTGCTGGCATTCCCAGGTGGGTTGAGGGGGCTGGACGGGGGGGGGGGGGGGGGCGCAGTGGTTGTGACTCTGTGGGGTGGGTGGGTGGGTGGGTGGGTGGGGTGGGGTGGGGGGCAATACGGTGCTTGCTGGTGTGATGTGGGGTATGGGCGGCAGCGCATCGGGGCAACCATCAACCTTGTGACATACTGGCTGTTTGGGCTGCCCATTGCTGGCCTGCTGGCATACCCAGGTGGGTTTCTGGGGGGTGGATGGTGGTTGCGGGGGTGTTTGTGTGTGTGAGGGGGGTGGCGGAGAACACGGTGGGGGGGAGGGGGAGGCAGGGGCAAGGGGACAGGGCAACCTCAGGTCACCAGTGATGACCTGTTGGCTGTTGGGCTGCCCATGGGCTGCCGGCCGGCGGTCCCAGCAGGTGTTGGTGGTGGGAGGGGGGGGGGTGCTGTGGTCGGGGGCAAGGGAGGGTACCAACACGGTGCTTGCTGGTGTGATGCGGGGGCATGGGCGGCAGCGTATCGGTGCGACCATCAACCTTGCGACCTATTGGCTGCCTGGGCTGCCAATCGCCTGCCTGCTGGCATTTCCAGGTGGGTTGAGAAGGGGGGGGGCTGATGGTGGTGGCGGAGGTGTTTCCCAAGTGGGTTGGGGGGAGGGGGGAGGGGGATCCATGGTGAGGGAGAGGGGAGGCGGATGGAACCCTCGTGGCACACTGGCTGTTTTGGGCTGCCCATTGCCTGCCTACTGGCCTTCCCAGGTGAAGGTCGGGGGGGGGGGGTGTCTGTGGTCGGGGGGGGGGGGGCAGCTGTGCCAAAGAGCTGCTGTCAACTGCCGACTGCCTGCTGGCCTTCCAGGTGTTGGTTGCGGGTTGGGGTGGGAGGGGTGGATGGGCCACGTGAACATGCTGTACTGCAGGTATGGATGGCCCCCGCAACAAGTGTTACATGTACCCCCCCCCTTCTGCCCCACTCTTTGTGTCCGCAGGCAAGCTGGGTGCGTTGGGACTGTGGACTGGCCTCGCCTGCACAGCGTCAGTCCAGGCGCTGCTGATGTCTCTCACCGTGTTCAGGTACGGCTGGTTCATGCGATTGCATCATGTCATTGCATGACGGATATAAGGGGTGCAATTGTGCATAGGTCAGGCGTAAATTGCACGGCTGCCAATGCGACTGCTCTGTAGCACAGATGGGGCGTGGGGTTGTACGTGGGAGAGCAGGGAGTCAATGATGGACCCAGCGAAGGGTGAGGGCGGGGTTTTGGACAAATGCCAGCTCCGTTGGGCCTGTGGACCGGCCTTGCTGCGCTGCATCTCTCACAGTGTTCAGGTGCGGCTCTGGTGTCATGTTATATCGCAACAGGGCATGGGTGAGGGGGGCAAAAGGACACGGGTCGTACGGTAGGGCAGGTGCAAGGCACGGAGTGCATGGGTTCGTAGAATAAGGGGGGGGGCATGCTCAGGGGATAGGGCGCTGCTGCCTGCTGGTCACGCAGCAGGGATCCCCTTCTGTCCCACCATCCGGCACCCATGCATGCAGTGAAACTGCTGAAAGATTATTGTCCTTGCGGGCACAGCTGTCGATGCTGAGGATTGGCTCTGAGAACACAGCAGCTGGCAGGTTAGGTCAAGAGCCTGAATTGTCACGGCAACTGGTGCTGCTGGTGCTGCTGCCTGTGGTGCCGGCGCTGCCGGCTTTCCCATGTGCTCCCAAACCTGTGCTTGATTTTTGAAGCACTCTGTTTACCCCTTTTGGCTGCAGGCTCCCCCTTTTGGCTGCAGGTTCAGCTGAGTGAACAAAGCAGACGTGCAAAGTCTCGAGTAGCAGCAGGGGAGCTGGTGGTAAAGGAGAATTCCCAATGCCTCGGACAAGGCTCAGGAGAGGAAACCCTGCTCTCACAGTGCATGCAGCCAGCAAGGGACCCCCCACCCACCTGCCCACCCAAACACACTCCCTAACCCCCCTCCCAGAACGCCCCCTTCTCAAAGCATGTGATTTGTTGTTGACCCACGCTGTCTGTTCTGCAGGTACGACTGGGGTGGTTGAGGCAGCACGGGCCAAGTCTCTCGTAGCAGCAGGGGAGCTGGTGGTTGGCAAGACCAGCCGCCTTCATCAACCCACCCCCACAGCTGCAGGTCACACATGCCGTGCATGCTGTAGCTAAGTGCACCCTGCCAGTACCACCACACAGAAGCATCACCTCACAGTCTGCCCCACCCACACCCATACACTGAGGGATGACGTCACTGTTGCTTGCCTGCCTTGTAGGACAGCCTTAGTGAGCTTGCATGTATCCAAGCACTGCCTCTGTCGACACACTGCTCCACTGCAGGTTCAACTGGGTGAACGAGGCGGCACGTGCCAAGTCTCTAGTGGCCGCAGGGGAGCTGGTGATAGAGGAGGAAGAAGACGCCCCATCCCTCGGCACAGGCTCAGTAGATGGAGCCCTACTGACCGCAGTGCAACACACAGACGGGGTGTTCCACAGATCCACGCAGCAGCAGAAGCAGCAGCAGGGTGATATTGAGGGATCCACAGGGGGCAGGCCAGCCAGCAGGGCTGAGCGGTTGCAGCAGGGGCGGCAGTCACCCCTTGACTACAGAGTCTTGATTCAATAAGACGGACGGCAGCTGCAGCGGCTTCATGCAAGCAGCGCCCCAGGGAATGCAGTGCAACACCCCGAGGGGGTGTTCCACAGATCCACGCAGCAGCAGAAACAGCAGCAGCAGGGAGGGTCGCAAGGCGATACTGAGAAGGCGATCCGGCCCAGCAGCAGGGCTGAGAGGGTGCAGCAGGGGCGGCAGTCACCCCTGGACTACAGCGTGTCAATCAGCTAGCAGCAATTGCAGAAGCGGCAGCAGCAGCACCTGCATGGGGTGTGTGAGGCCAGGGGCTTCTAGGGGTCCCTGGTGCCAAGGAGCGCAGCCGGCCAGCAGGGCTGAGAGGGTGCAGCAGGGGAGGCAGTCACCCTTGGATTACAGAGTCTGAATCCAGTAGAAGCAGCAGCTGCTGAGCTCCTCGTTGAGGCTGTGCAGCACCCGGAGGGAGTGTTTCACAAACCCACACAGCAGCAGCAGCAGAAGCAGCAGGGTGATGCTGAGGGACCCAAAGGGGGCCTGCCGGTATGGCTGATAGGGTGCAGCATGGACGGCAGTCACCCCTGGATGTCGGATGGTGCCAATCAATTAGAGGCTGATTACACAGAGGAGCAGCTTTACCCAGCAGTTTTACCAACTTCGTAGCCAGAGCGCCTGAGCCTTATAACTTTTAAGTATACATTATTTAAGCTAGAGAAAGTCGTTACCAATTTCAGTTTGAGCCCTGGGTGCGTGGGTGAGTCAGGCTAAAACTCCCCCCTGTGCCCAGCTTCAGCAGGTCCACGGAGTGTCTGAAACGAGTTTTACCCCAGACCGACCCTATCAACCTGAGTGTATAATATAGTCTTTGACATAGTATTTAAACAATCTTGAGGCATCATTTCGTCACTGGTCGCGAAACAGCATGAGGCTTTGATCCTCCATCTGATAACAACGTTGAGGCGATGCACTGGTCCCACGCTGGCGATCAGATGCAAGATTAGGACATTTTAAATATTTATAGAGTTTGCGACTGATTTCACAGCCAATACTGCTGCATGCAGGCCAAAGTTGGCCAACGTCGGGCTTTGACCCAGTTTGACCCGTGCTACTGCATCCTGGGAGCCGTACATGCTGCAAAGTCCTCGCAAAGACCCTCTTTGTACCTGAACAAGACATGAAAACATTCCGTTCACCGCCAAAATGCCTCATGTGGCCTAGCTAAAAAGTTCAGCCTGCCTTGACCCAGCCCTGGAGACCCAGTTTGACCCGTGCTACTGCATCCTGGGAGCCGTACAGGCTGCAAAAATGTCACAAAGATCAGTTTTCAACCTAAATAAGTCATAGTCTCTCTCCCTTGACCGTCTTGAGGCCTCCTGTGGCCCAGCTAAAAAGTGCAGCATGCCTTGGCTCTGTGTAATCAACACAAAGTTTTACCCAGGGGATCAAACCTCTGTGTAATCAGCCTCTTGGGTATGATTGCAGCGGCTTGGACCAGGCTCAGGAGATGGGGTGCTGCTGCCTGCTGTGCAACACTCCGAGGGAGTCACTCAGTGATCCACAGATCCATGCAGCAGCAAAAGCAGCAAGCAGCAGGGGGTGTCTCAAGGAGATATTGAGGCAGGGGGTGGGGTGAGGCTGAAGGGGGGCCGCTGACGGTTATCCTCACCCGACTGCACCATGCGCAAGAGTGATGGCGACCGGAGTTGGCCCAACTGAGTTGCTTGGTCCCTGTTGGTCGTGTCCACCACGCCACGGCATTGTTGGGTTCTCTGTGGGTTGTGGTTTGATCAAAACCCATGCATGGCATCGTCTGTGACGGACCATGCCCGCAAGGGTGATGTGTGACACTGGTTTGTACTGTCTGATGGGCCTGGCCATGGGCTGTGCCGCACTTTCCATAGGGCTTCTGTGTTTCCATCTCACACCACTCCTCAGTTCAATCGACAACTTTTAAGCGTGCATGCTGATGATTGGCTGGTGTGCAAGTATGCCTTACAATCGACCACAGTTTGCTATGGGATAGATGGCCCAGCGCCGCAACGATCTCCATTTGATTTGCACAGGAGAAAGTAATTGCACTTGAATCAGACATCAGAGACCCTCCACGTAACCTGCGGACGCCGAGGGGACCAAAGTGATAACACGGAGATGGATTGCCACGGAGATGAACTCCCCCAGACACGTTTGCTCCCCTTTCAGCAATCACAAACACCCAGTGGGTAGCTTACATGTACCACACCTACTGCCCTTCCCTGCCCTGCCATTGCGCCCCGGCCACACCACCCGATCATGCGCCCTACGGCACACACAAACCCGGTTGCTCCCCCTTTCAGCAGGCGGAAACAGCCTCACAAACACCCTCAGAATGATTTCAGCCACCACCCCTACTGCCCTGCCCTGCCCTGCCAAAGCACCCCTGCCACCCACCCCGATCACTCGCCCCTACGGCACACACCCCAACTACGTCTCTCCCCTGCAACCCCGGCGCACACCCCGTGAAACCAGATTTCCAGCTGTATCAGGCCCACACAATTTGCATTACACGGTGCGTTCTGAGGCGTACTGTGACACACCGAGGCGCTGGGTTCACACCGTTGCTTACAGTAGTATGGTCGACCAATGCTGATAGCTTGGTCGCGTGCCAGGCCAGTGGTCACGACATGCCGACTGGTGGGTGCAAGGAAAAGTATGGGTTTGTGACAATCGAAGGCCGAGATCGCATCATGAGGCACCTCATGCGGCAAACACAATGCGCGCTTACCAGGTTTGCCCTGGAATGGATGATGTGGCAAGTGCATGTCTGTGCTCAAGCTGCCATGTATGGAAGCTCGGTCAGCCCCGTGTACAAGTGTGGTGTACAAGCAACGTCCACTGAGCTTGGCAAAACACACAACCACAGCTCGGGTCTCTGCCCTTGAAACACTCATTGAATATTAGATCGAAACCTTAAGGTTGAGAGCTTTATACGTTGCAAAGTTCACACCCCCACACATGACAGCCAAAAACGAGTCTACATTCCGTTCCCAAAAGTGCCGCACCACGCCCGGGCTGGGCTATAACGAATGAATCGATTATGCGGATTGTGATGGTGTTCGGTAGAAGGTGCGAACTGCTTGTGCTGCGAGAGCATATGTGCAGGCAGTCCATGCGGAGGGCAATGAGAGGCCTGCGCGGGGTTTGAGAAGGGATTTGACTCAGGGGGACACCGCGCTGCGCGCGGTGTGCCCCTTGAAACACCCCTGAGTCCCAATGACCACTGAAAAGCTATGTAAAGCCCGCTGGGTGCGTGCTGTAGCTCCTGCAGACCCCTTGGACCTGGGCAGCAACTGATCATCTGAAAAGTACTGTCAAGTCTGCTGACTGAGCAGCATAGTTCATGCTGATATTAATCACCCTTAATATGGTCGGTAAAAGATCTTATCATCATTGTCAGGACCATTTCTGGACGAAAGCAGAGTCTTGGTGGCCTTGAACAGCAGGAACTGCAGAGTGCACCATGTGCTGGCCTGAGATGATGCACAGGATTGTGAGGTCAGGCCCGAACCCACCAGTTGCCCTTACTTATTATCAATTCAGGCTTTCTTTTTAAGCAGGTGCTGTGCCTGGGCAAACTCACTGCCAGTCAGATTGCTGCCTCCACAGTGAATGCACCCCAGCTCATGCCAAGCACATGCCAGTTCCAAGGCGCCAAAGACGGTTACAAAACAGTACGGGCAAAAGGCTGGGAAGTCCGCTTAAGTTAGGCGTTTTGCTGCCACAGTTGGTGCGCGGTGTTGAAATGACTGGACCCCGCGCACCAAGCCGTGCACCTGCGGTGTATCAGTCAAAAAGTTCCGTAACCACTGATATAGCTATGTCTTGGTCATTGTGGAGGGCATTTGGTTAAGGAATTGGGAAAGGTTACGAGCTCCGCAGACGACAGTTGTCCAAGCACCTTGGACTGACGTGCATATGACTGACTTCAGCACCAGACGACAAAACGCTATTGTCGCGGTGCTGTTGTGCGATTGCGAGTGCTCACAATTGTCACTCCGTGTTGATTCCAGCCTGGTGAGGGGAGGCAGTACCACCGGCTGGGGTACCCCAGCAGCAGCATTCCAGCAACAGTAAGTCTGTAGCAGCTGGACAGTAGCAGCACTGCAGTAATGCCTCCACAAGTCTTACAAACCACGTGGAAGGGTTCGATCCAGTACTGACGCCACCTGGGCGTTAGCCGTTCTATAGTGCAAGTACAACACTGTGCCAAGTAGGCACTGCACACACATATGATATATATATCATGACTATGCCCATGAGCGGGTGGGCTGAACCATGTAGCAACACTAGTACGTCCTCTTGCCACAAGCGATTCACAGCGCACAACAGCCCCTTGGCCAAGTTTGATAAGCACACCAACGTGTGACTGAGACTCCTCAATCATTTTAGAAAAGCAATCTTTTGGGGTGGAATCACGAGCGTCGAAGGGTGGGCAATGCTTTAGCAAAACGCATCTCCCCATGAACCGTGAGGTTTTGCGCAAGACTGCTTGGAATGACCACGCATCTTCTCATCCAAACTTCCCTAGTACAGACAACACGTGGTCGGTGCATGAGAAAGGTTTGTCACACAGTGTGACAAAAGAGCTCCATGTGGAATACTCGTGAAGACAAACACCCTCAAGAACACAACACCCAACCTCCCAGGTACACGGCACCACAACTCAGAACCTGGTGTTGTTTCTCACCATGGCGCTACCGGTGATCCCAACGTGGATGTGCCATTGGCGACACCTGTGCACCCCGTTCGGAACCTCTGTGATCATGACGCTACAAGTAATCGCATATCGGGTGTAACCGCCGGCAACACCCAATGATGTTGTTTGGAACCCCTGTGACCATGACGCTGCTCATAATCCCATCTTGGGTGTAACCATGGGCAACACCCGATGCACCCCGTTTGAAACCCATGTGACATGACTCTACTCATAATCCCATCCTTGGCGTACCAGTGCGCAACACCCGATGCACCCCGTTTGGAACCTTTGTGAACACAATTATCATAGGAACACAACACCTGCAAACCCAGGCCCGAGCACAACACCCGGTACCCCAAAGGAACTCAACACCCACACATCCAGGGAATGCAGCGCCACACCTTGGCTGCAGCACCCGGTGCATTCCAGCCTCACGCTACCTTCAGCCCCACAAACCCTACACCCAGCGCATTTGAATCCCACGCTACTTGGGCAGCACGGCGGAGTCTTTTTCCTCCTATGGACCACTTCGCCCAGGGCAAGCCGCCATTTGCACATTAGCCTTGCCCTTGCAGCATGCTGGCTTTCGCATGGCCTGCATGACAGCAGCCCAGTCCACCACCCTCACTAGCTGCCAAGAGGTGTATGCAAGGAAAGCCACATTGGCCACCAGTATGACAGCACCCATGATGTTGCCGTAAACAGGCCCAGGGTTGATGTTGGTGGAAGGGATGAAGGACAGTGCCGCTTGTGTGGTGAAGAACAGCACGCAAACACTCAAGACAGCCACCCGCCCGGCTGCCGGACACTTGAAAGGCTGGACTGCAAGCAGCAACATGCCAACGATTGCCAACACTGTTGATGACATGAGGCACTGATGGTAGCCGCCAAGTGCGAATCCAAACGTAGACACGATGACGAGCGCGATCGTCTGCAGTAGGGCCACACTTTCCCACCAGCACCATTCGTCCTTCCAAAGGCGGTACACAAAGCCGTAGTGTTGCTGGAAGTCCAAGTCAGCCAGCTTCCCCTGCTTGCGGTTGTACCACATGAACACAAACACGCTAGCCGGCAGAGCCACACAGAACATCAAGGTGAGGGGAATGCCAAGGCCCAAAGCCCACCCCCTGTGGTAGCCGGTGCGGCTGTAGCACAACTGGCTCATGTCCTCAACCCACCAGCTGCCTACAGCCTGTGCTTGGTAAGGGGGGTCAACTGGACTGTCCAAGCGCACACATGTGAAGAGAGACAGCGCCGTGTTGACCCAGGTGGGCAGGAACATGAACACAATGCACATGACCACGCTGGCAGCGTCATGGCCTGCGTGCTTTGACCTTGAGGGGCGCAGGTAGTGCATGCCTGCCTCGATCATTAGCACACCGCATAGGACACCTGCTGGAGTGAAGAGGCAAATCAGCAGCTTCTGAATAGCGACGGGCATGGCCTTGCTGCCCTTCAAGATGCATTCAAAGCCAATGCTAGAGCCAGAAGTGCTTGACCAGATGCCACCAACGATCTGCAGGGGCCACTGTAAGCTTGCTGGCCATGGAACGCCGACCATCATGCCAATGATGTACAACCACTGTGCGTGGATCACAAGAGCCCTCAGCAGCTCTGCAGGCGTAGGGGTGAGAAGGTCTGTGCGAGTGATGGCAAGGTCTGCGGCCGTAGACAGATGCACCAACAACTTCACCAAGCCGATCGTGACAACGGCCGCCACCACGTACAACACAAGGATGGTGCCTGTAGACATGCACTTCCTGCAAAAGAAGGGCCGCACTTTGCCATAGCCTTGCTTGCACTGACCACAGAGGTTCCCCTGGTAAGGCCCTGAGCACTGGGCTGTCTTGTGGGCCTCGCCTGAAGCGTCACCCAACAACCGGCGCCGTGCTGTTTGGTTGGCTGCCCTGGTTGTGCCGTTCCGGACAACAATTGCAGCACCGCCCAAGCACGCATTGGGGTTGAAGCACCTGCACATTTCACGTCACGTCCAAGTTGCTCAGTTGGTGTGATAACCCGTGAGGGACTGTCATGTTTGTTGGTGGCGAAGACCTGTTGAAGTCTTGGATCAGATCATAAACAAACAGCAGCCATGCTAGGCTCAAAGTGGGTCCGACTTACTTGAGCACTTGAGCATGATAGATAAAGAACACGGCCATCACAACCTACCTGTGCATCTGAGTGGACTGGGGTGCCGAGTTCCAAAAACCTGGTGTAGCCCACACTGTTGCGCCCCCAGGACAGACTGTGTTTGCGCTACAGATGTTGCACTGCGCTTCTTGAGGATCAAAGGAGAACAACCCTTTGGGGCAACGGTTACAAGTATCATCCCTCCCTCCAGTCACGTGGCCCTTGGGGCATTTGACAATGTTGACAGTTACGTTTGCCGTAGCACAACTACAAGTGCTCCAAAAAGCGTTGCCAAAGACGATGTAGTATGTTCCTGCAAGTTCAAGCCCAGAGCAGACAAGCACACGATGAACGATCACACGATGTAATACAACATGCCGCTTTGAGCTTGCCCACAAGATGCTACTTGCCGAGCTCTTTTGGCCTGCAAAACCCTTGCATGCGCATGTGAGTGTGTGCACTAGGTTGATGTTTTCTGACAAACTCATTAGCAACTTGGCAAGGCCCTCATCAAGGCAGATGACATGATCGTCTTGCTCACCAGGGGGCCTCTTGAGGCTGATGGAAAGCTCCTTCAAGTCACCACCTTGTGTGCTTACAGTCTGGGTGAAAAGGGCATTGTTGTCGTTGTTGTACAACGAATACCACAAGTTGTCGTCTGATGGCATCCCATTGGCGCCAGACACATTTAGGGTGAGTTGCAGAAAGCCATCCATGTTATCAGATGCCAACAACTCGTCGCCGTTGCTGCTCAAAACCTCAATTGATGTGGCCGTGACGCCAACGTTGGGGCTGTTGGGAGCCGCTCCCAACACGGTGTTCCCAGACACCTTGAAGTAGCGTGAAAGGTCAGCACTAGCAAGCATGGAAGCCAACCTGATGCCACCGCCGACCGTCCCTGCTGTATTGTTGTGTACGATAGTAGGGTTGCTGCCTTGGAACGTGACAGTGTTGAAGTCGTCAAGGTGCAGTCCTCCAGCCCCATAATGTGCAGTATTCCCTGTAATCTCGGAGCTGTCTAGCAGAAGGCTTGCTTCATCCCACAAGGCCACACCACCTCCGTGCACATCAGTGCTCGCGTCGATGGCACCGGTTGCGCTCCTTCCGGCGGCGTTATCACTGATCGTGCTGCTGATAAGCTCCAGTTGTGCTTGGCCGTTAATGTTGATGCCGCCACCAGCACCCTTGGCAGTGTTCTTGGTGATTGTGCTATTGTTGATCTCAACATGCGCCCGATTTACCACGCTGATGCCCCCACCCGTGTGGGTGCTGCTGCAACCTGACAATGTGCTGCCAACGAGTTGCAGTTGGGCGTCTTCTTCAACTGACATGCAGCCGCCATTACCATCGACAGCATGCGCATCCATGAATACGGAGTTGGTAACAGCCACCCTGGCTGTTCCATACATGCAGATTGAACCACCAACATCGGATGTGCTTTTTGAAAAGGCAGCAGCACTGATGTTGACAATTGCGTCGCCTGCCACAGTCACATCCCCTCCACATATAGTTGCGTTGTTGATGCGAAATGTGGTCTTGGGCACGCCTGAGTCACATACACGCAGGGTGGGGAACGTGACAGCTGGAAGAGCCTCTTTATGGCAGCATGACAACTTGAACATATTCAGATTCATCTGCATATTGCAACGACCTCGTAAGAGGAAGTTGCTGAGGAGGCGTATACACTATGATGACAGCAACGCCGTTGGACCGGCGTTAAGCGATGCGTTAAAAGGGCGTTATGTCCCGTTAACAGCGTTAGGCCCGGTAGCTAGCGGCGGTAGCCACCGTTAACGACGTTAGAAATTGCTAGCGTCGCGCTCTGAGCGTTAGGCATAGTCAGCGACGTTAACAATTGTTCAACAAGCGTTAAAGCCTATTGAAGCTGATGCTTGTATCTGAATGTTCTGCACACCGTGCGTGCGTTCTAAAGGCCTGCAGGGGCTTAGTAGGCCCACTGGGCCAGGCAGGCTTATGCTCATGTTGCAGAAGCAGTAGCCGCCCGTGGTGCTGCTGAGGAAGCATGATTGCAGTTGCAATGGTCACTGTTACAGTCATTATTGGGGGTGGGGGTGGGGTGGGGGTGGGGGTGGGGGTGGGGGTGGGGGTGGGGGTGGGGGTGGGGGTGGGGGTGGGGGTGGGGGTGGGGGTGGGGGTGGGGGTACCCCCACTGGGGTTACCCCCACCAGGTGGGGGTGGGGGTGGGCAGGGTGTGCCTGCTGTTTGTGGTACCCCAGGCTTGGTCAAAAGGAGAGATATGCAACCTTTCTCTGTCATGTCAGGTCGTCTTGCTGTGAAAGATGATCACAACCGTTGAACGATCACGGTACTGATCTACCGACCAGTGACCCTAGGGTTGAACAACGCAGCATAGACCAAGGTTCCCTACGATGGACCATGCCATCCGTAAATGCTCCGGCTTCTATACAGTCATTGCAGCCACCGACTGGCACTGGACGGCAGAAAGAGCTCTAACTACCTTTCAGATCATCCCTTCATCGGCCGTTTCCACCATCCCCCGCGCCTTCCGCTACGTCGCCAGTCACGACCAACGTTTCAAAGAGACACAACATTCTCTGATGCGGCCACGACAGCTTGAGTGCAAGGAGCTGAGCAGGTCAGCACTGATCTGCTGCAGGCAAATGCACCACACAGGCACAGCTGCAGCAATCGTTGGAGATATCTGCAGAGTGACCTGATCTATGCACGCATGTCGCAGTGACGAGGATCAGTCCGCGATGGCTGCATGCCCAAGCTCTGGGGTTGAGCAGCAGGTGGGCAATGGTAGTTGCAGCAGTCTAGGTGCAAGACAGTATCACAGGTGTGCCTGTAGCTGCTCTGTTGCACTGTTACTTGAACGTAATGCCGCCCAATTACAAGATGCTCCATATAGAGGCTGCCGCCAGTACAGTTGTCAGGAGCTGCTGCATGGGACACATGCTGTTGTCCACAGCAGTTGGGATCATCTAGGTTGTGCTGCTGCTCACTTCAGCACATTGCTTGCTACGTCAAGCCTGTTAATCTGCTGCACTGGCACAAATGCTGTGCAGGTGCTGAACTGGTGACCAAGCTGGCTGCAGCAACGCAGCCAACATGTCCCCTTGCCGTTAATGCCGGTAAGCTGCCGCTAGGGTGCGTTACCGCCGTTAACGTTACCGCCGTTAGCGCTACCGCGGCGGTGCCTAAGCTGTCTAACGGCAGTTGCAGCCATAACGGTGCAGGTAACGCGTTGCTGTCATCATAGTGATAGGCTCCCCTCCCACCCCGCAGGGGAGGGCAGGTCAATACGGGGTAGAAAACGGCCGTTGGCAGGCCAGCTGTGGTTCATACTGACATTGTTATGTTGACAAACAGTCAAACGCTTTGCTATTGCGGCGCCGTGGCTTGCAGCGCTAGATTGAAATTGAACCCAGCAGCTCCGAGGGGCAAACGTAAATCTGGTGACGATTCAGCGATAAAGGTTGTCCTTATCTTGTTTTCAGCTCTCCGTGAATCCTGAGCGGGGCTAGTTGCTTGTCAATAGATACACCGATATATCTCTGCAGCCACTGTGTGTGTCGTCATAGGGGCGCCTGAATAAGGTGTGTAGATATGGGCGGAAGGCATTGATACCAATTGCGTGTGTGTTCGTGCACATGGGGGCAGCGACAGTTGCTGGTCCCTGAACAGGTGACTGACCTGCAGTTGCCAGCAGCTGCAAACGCGTAATCCCAAGCATTTGATCAACAGTTCCATATTGCTGTCGGACGCGTGTCTCATGCATGGTACCCATGCTACTCCGCATGTCACCGCGATCATTGCATCAGGAGAGGTCATCTGCGCGTAAGGAAGCCAGATGACCCGACAGCTGGAACTTAGACATCTGGCATCAGTACCGCATCGATGCAACTCAGCCAGCGTAGGCAGCATGCGGCAGCCTGCCTACAGCCAACTGTTGCCCATGTGCAGGTGCAGCAGCATGCTTGCACCAATTGGTGTGAGTGCAAACCGCTGCAGTTATGCAGCAACGCGGCATGCCTGTGCAGGTTAAATGTTGCTGCACCAGCCAGAACACTCAGCGACATTGACACTGGCAGCAGCAGCAACAAGCACACTCAGAAGACAGCGATAGCAGGGCAGTCTGTATGCGGGGGGGGGGGGGGGGGGGGGGGGGCAGGGGGGGGGGGGGGGCGCAGCCACCCCCCCCCCCCCCCCTGGGCAGTTAACCATTGCTGCAGCAGCAAAAAGCACACTCGCAAGACAGCGACAGCAGGACAGTCTGTATGCAGAGGGGGGGGGGGGTCCAAGGGGGGGGGGGGGGTGGCTGCCCCCCCCCCCCCCTGGGCAGTTAGACGTTGCTACACCAGCAAGCACACTCAGCGGGTTGTGCAAAATTGCTACAACAGTGCCGAAGTCAACTTCAACATACTGTGCTTGTCATGGTGTGGCGCAAGGCGTTTTGCACAGCCACGGTACAGGTGTGCCACATACCCATACAAAGCCGAGGTCGTTGCAGTACTGACGCCAGCCGGGCGTTAGACGTTCTATCTCATGTTTGCGTGCTTGCTTGCGCCCATGCGCGTGTATATCCGTGGATGGGTTGGTGGGTACGTGCGTGCGTGTGCGTGCGTGCATGCGAGTGTGCGTGCATGCGTGCGTGATAGACAGCATGATGCTTGGGCTCACCTGGCCGGTCGCGGACCACCGTCACCTGAGCCTGGCCAGTTGCAAAGATAGCTCCCCCACGCTCCGTTGCCATGTTGCCTTCCAAGGTGCTGCTTTGGATGGTGACAGTGGCATTGTTTTCAGCATAGATAGCTGCACCGTAGGTGGCCTTGTTCTTGGTGATTGTGCTATTGTTGATCTCAACATGCGCCCGATTTACCACGCTGATGCCCCCACCCGTGTGGGTGCTGCTGCAACCTGACAATGTGCTGCCAACGAGTTGCAGTTGGGCGTCTTCTTCAACTGACATGCAGCCGCCACTACCATCGACAGCATGCGCATCCATGAATACGGAGTTGGTAACAGCCACCCTGGCTGTTCCATACATGCAGATTGAACCACCAACATCGGATGTGCTTTTTGAAAAGGCAGCAGCACTGATGTTGACAATTGCGTCGCCTGCCACAGTCACATCCCCTCCACATATAGTTGCGTTGTTGATGCGAAATGTGGTCTTGGGCACGCCTGAGTCACATACACGCAGGGTGGGGAACGTGACAGCTGGAAGAGCCTCTTTATGGCAGCATGACAACTTGAACATATTCAGATTCATCTGCATATTGCAACGATCACGTAAGAGGAAGTTGCTGAGGAGGCGTATACACTATGATGACAGCAACGCCGTTGGACCGGCGTTAAGCGATGCGTTAAAAGGGCGTTATGTCCCGTTAACAGCGTTAGGCCCGGTAGCTAGCGGCGGTAGCCACCGTTAACGACGTTAGAAATTGCTAGCGTCGCGCTCTGAGCGTTAGGCATAGTCAGCGACGTTAACAATTGTTCAACAAGCGTTAAAGCCTATTGAAGCTGATGCTTGTATCTGAATGTTCTGCACACCGTGCGTGCGTTCTAAAGGCCTGCAGGGGCTTAGTAGGCCCACTGGGCCAGGCAGGCTTATGCTCATGTTGCAGAAGCAGTAGCCGCCCGTGGTGCTGCTGAGGAAGCATGATTGCAGTTGCAATGGTCACTGTTACAGTCATTATTGGGGGTGGGGGTGGGGGGGGGTGGGGGTGGGGGTGGGGGTGGGGGTGGGGGTGGGGGTGGGGGTGGGGGGGGGTACCCCCACTGGGGTTACCCCCACCAGGTGGGGGTGGGGGTGGGCAGGGTGTGCCTGCTGTTTGTGGTACCCCAGGCTTGGTCAAAAGGAGAGATATGCAACCTTTCTCTGTCATGTCAGGTCGTCTTGCTGTGAAAGATGATCACAACCGTTGAACGATCACGGTACTGATCTACCGACCAGTGACCCTAGGGTTGAACAACGCAGCATAGACCAAGGTTCCCTACGATGGACCATGCCATCCGTAAATGCTCCGGCTTCTATACAGTCATTGCAGCCACCGACTGGCACTGGACGGCAGAAAGAGCTCTAACTACCTTTCAGATCATCCCTTCATCGGCCGTTTCCACCATCCCCCGCGCCTTCCGCTACGTCGCCAGTCACGACCAACGTTTCAAAGAGACACAACATTCTCTGATGCGGCCACGACAGCTTGAGTGCAAGGAGCTGAGCAGGCCAGCACTGATCTGCTGCAGGCAAATGCACCACACAGGCACAGCTGCAGCAATCGTTGGAGATATCTGCAGAGTGACCTGATCTATGCACGCATGTCGCAGTGACGAGGATCAGTCCGCGATGGCTGCATGCCCAAGCTCTGGGGTTGAGCAGCAGGTGGGCAATGGTAGTTGCAGCAGTCTAGGTGCAAGACAGTATCACAGGTGTGCCTGTAGCTGCTCTGTTGCACTGTTACTTGAACGTAATGCCGCCCAATTACAAGATGCTCCATATAGAGGCTGCCGCCAGTACAGTTGTCAGGAGCTGCTGCATGGGACACATGCTGTTGTCCACAGCAGTTGGGATCATCTAGGTTGTGCTGCTGCTCACTTCAGCACATTGCTTGCTACGTCAAGCCTGTTAATCTGCTGCACTGGCACAAATGCTGTGCAGGTGCTGAACTGGTGACCAAGCTGGCTGCAGCAACGGCAGCCAACATGTCCCCTTGCCCAGGATGATGGTATTGCAGCGGCAGTATGTGGTCGCACAGGCAAGTTGCAGGCAAGCAGCCTACATGACTATGGGCAAGGCTGGCAATGCATGAAGCAGCTGCGAGCGTGCTGGGTGGTATGCACTGGGCATGTACATCACATCAAGTTTGGACCCCACTGCTGCCATGTGACCAACAACTAATTTCTCACTTGCCGTATGGCATGCGCAGGAAACGTTGCCAACAAGGGTGGGCAACGGGTGGTGCTGGACTCTCTGTGCAACTGTGCATTTTGAAGCAGGTAAGATACAGCCACAAAGGGTGTGTGCTGTCGGAATGCTTGCGCTTCATGGTGCAGATGCTGAGGATGCAGAAGCAGCAGCCTTGGATGCAGGAGGAGCGGGGCAACAGCTTGCGCGCCCTTGTCAGCGCTAGCAATGCTACTCAGCAGGTGCAGTGCTTGCTGTTTTGACACACACGGCCCATGCTGAGTCATGTGTCTAACACACGCCACTGCCTGCTGACATTTGGTTTTGATGTGCATAGGAACCGCAACAAGGGGTGTGCAACAGGCAGTGCTGGACTCCCTGTGCGATCGTGCCTATTGAAGAAGGTGAGACGCAGCCTGTGTACTGTCAAAGTGCTTTGCTTGCTGATGCAAATGCTGAGGATACATAAGCAGCAGCAGGCAACGCAGCAGGAGCAGCGAAAGCAGCGTGCTCTTGTCAACAGCATGGTGCTGCCCATTAGTAGCAGTGCTGCATAGGAGGTGGGGCAGCGGCAGCCAGGCCTGGTCCTTTGAGTGCAGCAGCTGACGTTGTTGTTTGTTCTTTTTTGCAGGGAAGACGAGCACCTTCACTACCCCGTAAACAAGAGCGTCCGTTCAACGGGCAGTAGTTACTGCAGGTGTCATCATCGAGTGCCGGATGCCATGACATGTTTGTAGAAGTACGCTACTGCTGGGTGCAGTGTGTTCAACACAGATATTCTGCATGATACTCTGCGGTGGGCAGCTGTGGCTGCCTGGGCAGTACGGCGTAGGTGTTGTGCTGTTGTGGTTCTTGTAGCAACAGCGGTGGTTGTGGAGTGTGTTTGTTAGCCTTGGACAATGGCATTTCCAGCTACAATGCCTGGTGGTGTGTTGTCGGTGCTGTTGTGGTTGTAAGTACTACTTGCTGCAATCAGTGCATGCGTTGTGACGGCAGTGACAGTACAGCTGCCTCAACTCCCATCAGTATCACTCTAGAGCACTTCCTACAGGCCTGGCTTAGGCAAATCGACAGCATATGCTGGCAAATACGGTATCTGCTGCCTCTGCAAGCTTAACGGTGCTAACGCTGTTAACGCTGCGGCCAGCGCTTGTTAACGGTCTTAACGACCAGCTAACGTTTTTCCATAACGCCGTTAAACACTTTTCCATAACTGCCGTTAACTGCCGTTAAGCTGACCGCTAGGGTGCGTTACCGCCGTTAACGTTACCGCCGTTAGCGCTACCGCGGCGGTGCCTAACGCTGTCTAACGGCAGTTGCAGCCACTAACGGTGCAGGTAACGGCGTTGCTGTCATCATAGTGATAGGCTCCCCCCTCCCCCCCGCAGGGGAAGGGCAGGTCAATACGGGGTAGAAAACGGCCGTTGGCAGGCCAGCTGTGGTTCATACTGACATTGTTATGTTGACAAACAGTCAAACGCTTTGCTATTGCGGCGCCGTGGCTTGCAGCGCTAGATTGAAATTGAACCCAGCAGCTCCGAGGGGCAAACGTAAATCTGGTGACGATTCAGCGATAAAGGTTGTCCTTTATCTTGTTTCAGCTCTCCGTGAATCCTGAGCGGGGCTAGTTGCTTGTCAATAGATACACCGATATATCTCTGCAGCCACTGTGTGTGTCGTCATAGGGGCGCCTGAATAAGGTGTGTAGATATGGGCGGAAGGCATTGATACCAATTGCGTGTGTGTTCGTGCACATGGGGGCAGCGACAGTTGCTGGTCCCTGAACAGGTGACTAACCTGCAGGTGCCAGCAGCTGCAAACGCGTAATCCCAAGCATTTGATCAACAGTTCCATATTGCTGTCGGACGCGTGTCTCATGCATGGTACCCATGCTACTCCGCATGTCACCGCGATCATTGCATCAGGAGAGGTCATCTGCGCATAAGGAAGCCAGATGACCCGACAGCTGGAACTTAGACATCTGGCATCAGTACCGCATCGATGCAACTCAGCCAGCGTAGGCAGCATGCGGCAGCCTGCCTACAGACAACTGTTGCCCATGTGCAGGTGCAGCAGCATGCTTGCACCAATTGGTGTGAGTGCAAACCGCTGCAGTTATGCAGCAACGCGGCATGCCTGTGCAGGTTAAATGTTGCTGCACCAGCCAGAACACTCAGCGACATTGACACTGGCAGCAGCAGCAACAAGCACACTCAGAAGACAGCGATAGCAGGGCAGTCTGTATGCAGGGGGGGGGGGGTGCAGTTATGGGCAGTTAACCATTGCTGCATCAGCCAGAACACTCAGCGACAGCGCGATGGTGAGAAGCAGCAGCAAAAGCACACTCGCAAGACAGCGACAGCAGGACAGTCTGTATGCAGAGGGGGGGGGGTCCAGGGGGGGGGGGGGGGGGGTGGCTGCGCCCCCCCCCCCCCCCTGGGCAGTTAGACGTTGCTACACCAGCAAGCACACTCAGCGGGTTGTGCAAAATTGCTACAACAGTGCCGAAGTCAACTTCAACATACTGTGCTTGTCATGGTGTGGCGCAAGGCGTTTTGCACAGCCACGGTACAGGTGTGCCACATACCCATACAAAGCCGAGGTCGTTGCAGTACTGACGCCAGCCGTGCGTTAGACGTTCTATCTCATGTTTGCGTGCTTGCTTGCGCCCATGCGCGTGTATATCCGTGGATGGGTTGGTGGGTACGTGCGTGCGTGTGCGTGCGTGCATGCGAGTGTGCGTGCATGCGTGCGTGATAGACAGCATGATGCTTGGGCTCACCTGGCCGGTCGCGGACCACCGTCACCTGAGCCTGGCCAGTTGCAAAGATAGCTCCCCCACGCTCCGTTGCCATGTTGCCTTCCAAGGTGCTGCTTTGGATGGTGACAGTGGCATTGTTTTCAGCATAGATAGCTGCACCGTAGGTGGCCTTGTTCTTGGTGATTGTGCTATTGTTGATCTCAACATGCGCCCGATTTACCACGCTGATGCCCCCACCCGTGTGGGTGCTGCTGCAACCTGACAATGTGCTGCCAACGAGTTGCAGTTGGGCGTCTTCTTCAACTGACATGCAGCCGCCACTACCATCGACAGCATGCGCATCCATGAATACGGAGTTGGTAACAGCCACCCTGGCTGTTCCATACATGCAGATTGAACCACCAACATCGGATGTGCTTTTTGAAAAGGCAGCAGCACTGATGTTGACAATTGCGTCGCCTGCCACAGTCACATCCCCTCCACATATACTTGCGTTGTTGATGCGAAATGTGGTCTTGGGCACGCCTGAGTCACATACACGCAGGGTAGGGAACGTGACAGCGGGAAGAGCCTCTTTATGGCAGCATGACAACTTGAACATATTCAGATTCATTTGCATATTGCAACGACCTCGTAAGAGGAAGTTGCTGAGGAGGCGTATAGGCTCCCCCCTCCCCCCCGCAGGGGAGGGCAGGTCAATACGGGGTAGAAAACGGCCAGCTGTGGTTCATACTGATGTTGTTATGTTGACAAACAGTCAAACGCTTTGCTATTGCGGCGCCGTGGCTTGCAGCGCTAGATTGAAATTGAACCCAGCAGCTCCGAGGGGCAAACGTAAATCTGGTGACGATTCAGCGATAAAGGTTGTCCTTTATCTTGTTTCAGCTCTCCGTGAATCCTGAGCGGGGCTAGTTGCTTGTCAATAGATACACCGATATATCTCTGCAGCCACTGTGTGTGTCGTCATGGGGGCGCCTGGATAAGGTGTGTGAATATGGGCGGAAGGCATTGATACCAATTGCGTGTGTGTTCGTGCACATGGGGGCAGCGACAGTTGCTGGTCCCTGAACAGGTGACTAACCTGCAGGTGCCAGCAGCTGCAAACGCGTTATCCCAAGCATTTGATCAACAGTTCCATATTGCTGTCGGACGCGTGTCTCATGCATGGTACCCATGCTACTCCGCATGTCACCGCAGGGGTAGTAAGGGGGGGTAGGACACTACCCTCACCTGGCCGGTCCCATGCTTTCCGACCGTCCGTTCAGATTCTGGTTTTGAGACACGCACAGGAGCGCCGTGCCAATACGTATACATGTTTGTGGTACTTTGAGATAATTTTTCAGGCTTACTCAGATCTTCAGAACCCTTCCTACTGTCCACAATCAGGTCAACGTGGTGAAAAGTGCTGATGAACGGTTTTTAGAGCCAAGGAGAGTTCGTTTGAGCTGTAGCCTCTTACAGAAGCTTTATAATACCAGTATCCACCTTCTCACAAGCCCCGACACGTCCGACGGCACTGTCATAGCTCCTGTTGGCTGGGCAGCAGCAGCAGTAGCAGCAGGGTGTAGCAACACCCTGTTGGTGTCTGATCGACCAGCACATGTTCAAAACAATCAGTATGAGGCTTTGCAAGCGTTTCTCACCCCTCCATGCCATCGGTCACGCAAAATGCAGCGAGGCAGCGGGTATCTGGCGGGTATGGGGTGGCGCGTGGGGTGGGGTGGGTGCACACCAGCAGCAGCAGAACCCCACAGGGTGGCATGTGCACTGCTGTCGAGGCTATGCTAAGTTGACTTGGTAGTTTTAGATTACAATATGCTGCCTATGCGGCTGTGGGACGCTTCCAAGTTGCTTTGGCTTTGGGATGCAGCAGCAGCGGTGGCAATGTGGGCTAATGCTAGGTACACGCTGTCTGCAGCCACTTGAGGTGTTCGAACATAATAATATATAAGCAAGGAACCATGAACTGCAGTTTCTGGGCGTCGCACGGCTATATTGAGGAGAAACCGAGTGCTGATGAACAAAACAGCAGCAGCTGGAGCTTCAGAGGCGAAAAGTGGCTGAGGAGCTGTCGTTGGCAAGTCAGAATGACCTCAAATATTATTAAGAACCTATAACTTTCATATGAAAGCGAAACGTGCGCGTGCGACGCGATAATCAGGAACCTGCAACTGAACGGACGGTCGGAAAGCATGGGACCGGCCAGGTGAGGGTAGTGTCCTACCCCCCCTTACTACCCCTGTGTCACCGCGATCATTGCATCAGGAGAGGTCATCTGCGCATAAGGAAGCCAGATGACCCGACAGCTGGAACTTAGACATCTGGCATCAGTACCGCATCGATGCAACTCAGCCAGCGTAGGCAGCATGCGGCAGCCTGCCTACAGACAACTGTTGCCCATGTGCAGGTGCAGCAGCATGCTTGCACCAATTGGTGTGAGTGCAAACCGCTGCAGTTATGCAGCAACACGGCATGCCTGTGCAGGTTAAATGTTGCTGCACCAGCCAGAACACTCAGCGACATTGACACTGGCAGCAGCAGCAACAAGCACACTCAGAAGACAGCGATAGCAGGGCAGTCTGTATGCGGGGGGGGGGGGGGGGGGGGGGGGGGGGGGGGGGGGGGGGGGGGGGCAGCCACCCCCCCCCCCCCTGGGCAGTTAACCATTGCTGCAGCAGCAAAAGCACACTCGCAAGACAGCGACAGCAGGACAGTCTGTATGCAGAGGGGGGGGGGGTCCAAGGGGGGGGGGGGGGGGGGGGTGGCTGCCCCCCCCCCCCCCTGGGCAGTTAGACGTTGCTACACCAGCAAGCACACTCAGCGGGTTGTGCAAAATTGCTACAACAGTGCCGAAGTCAACTTCAACATACTGTGCTTGTCATGGTGTGGCGCAAGGCGTTTTGCACAGCCACGGTACAGGTGTGCCACATACCCATACAAAGCCGAGGTCGTTGCAGTACTGACGCCAGCCGGGCGTTAGACGTTCTATCTCATGTTTGCGTGCTTGCTTGCGCCCATGCGCGTGTACATCCGTGGATGGGTTGGTGGGTACGTGCGTGCGTGTGCGTGCGTGCATGCGAGTGTGCGTGCATGCGTGCGTGGTAGACAGCATGATGCTTGGGCTCACCTGGCCGGTTGCGGACCACCGTCACCTGAGCCTGGCCAGTTGCAAAGATAGCTCCCCCACGCTCCGTTGCAATGTTGCCTTCCAAGGTGCTGCTTTGGATGGTGACAGTGGCATTGTTTTCAGCATAGATAGCTGCACCGTTGGTGGCCTTGTTGTTGTGCAGCTTTGTGTCCAAGATGGAGAGCCGCGCACCTGACAAGGCCGAGATGGCACCTGCTGCGGCACCTGAGGCGGTATTGCGTGAAATGGTGCTGGAGAGGATTGTCAGGCTGCCTTCGTGAACAACTGCCGCGCCAGACAAATTATCCTCAGGTGCTGTGGTGAAGATGTTGCCCTGTATGGTGCATTGCTCTAGCAGGACAGATGTGACCTTGTCATGAACGGCCACTGGTATTGCCTCCTTATTCAAGGTGAAGGTGCTTCTGCGAAATGTGACTTTGCTGTTCCGATTGACACACACTGCAATGCTGGGTAGCACTTCGCCTTCCTCGACAGGTGTGTTGTCGTCACCATTGATGCCAGTGACAGCAGCCGCGTTGAACACTGCATTACTTTGCCACACACGGTGAATATGCAGCGGTCGTTGGAAATGCAGTCTGCATCCCCCCACACAACGCCGGGAAGGGTTTTTTTGGGGCCCCAAAAGTTTTGCAGCACCTTGTGCGCTGCTATTGTGATGGTGCCTCCTGTGCACGACAGCTGCGCTGCCTTGATGCCTCGACGTGTACCAAAACCCGTTAAGGTGAGGCTGCAGACTGCTGCACCAGCTGTTGCTCCTGCTGCTGCCGGTGGTGCTGCTGCTGCTGTCACTGATGCAGGCGACTGAGCGCTGGCAGACTGCCGAGCGGCCCAACATATGAGACAAAAGAACAGCAAGAACCTCATCTTGTGCTGAAGCATGCTTGAATGTCGATCATGCACTGAAATGACAGAGTTTGGCAGTAGATCTGCTGTTCCGACTGCTGCGGTTCACACCGGGTGCACAATAGGAAGTGATCAGGCAACAGGTAGCTGTTACAATCGCGATCGAGCTGCAGGGATGTCCCTTGTCCCTTCTACAACCCCACTGGTAGAAGGCCACTGGAAGGTCACCACCCGGCCCATCATGTTTGGTCTTGCCACTGTGAGCTTCTTTCCGAGATGCACACGCATTGAATCGATTATTCAGGCAACATATATCGTCTTTCAGGTCGTGCATGGGGCTGAGAGCGTGTCTGGGTGGACCACAACCATCCGCTGTTCTGGACAGATCACGTTCCCAACCACTGCTGACCAGCACACGGGTGCACTGCAACACCTCCAAACGGCTCCGATGCTGCTAGTTTTGCTGATGATGTCGAATCCCTTTGGTTGTCAAGGCAAAGAACCACCTTTGCAGCCCTGAGAACGGAAGGGACCCCTAGTGAAAGGCACCCATGGACGCCCCTGGCCTCGGAAGGGATCCCTGGCCCCCCCCCCCCTGCTGCTGCAACTGCTGCTGCTGATGCTGCGATTGCTCTTAGTTGATCAAAAACCTGTCATATGCGGAAAGTTGCCGCCCCTACTGCAGCTTCGCAGCATGCTGCCACTGCGGGACCCCTGGTGACCCCCTAGGACACCCCCAGCCTCAGACAACCCTCTCCTGCTGCAACTGCTGCTGTCGATGCTGCTGCTGTTGCTCCTGGTCGATCGACATCGTGTCATTTGGGGAAAGTTGCCGCACCTGCTGCAACTCAATCCCTACTGCTGTAGCGGGACCATTTGGGACAAGGACCTTTGGACACCCTGGCCTCAGACACCCTCATTGTTGCTGTTGCTGCTGCCGCGGCAGTGCTGGTGATATTTCAAACAGAGATGAACCTGTCTTCAGAAATATTGGCCCCCGTCTGCTGCAGCATCACAGCCCTAATGCCACTGTAGACCCTATGGGAACTTGGACCTCTAAACACCCCCCGGTTGCTCCTGCTGCTGGTGGTGGTGAGTTCCAATTTTGCAAAACCTGTGATTCAGGGCAAACTGGCCCCCGCCATGCTGCAGCCTGGCACCCCTGCTGCCACGACGAACTCCTTGGGACCTTCCAACACCCCCTCGGGGGGCCGCAGGAACAACTCAAGACAACCATGCTGCTGCTGCTGCTTCTGCTTCTTTTGCTATCGCTCCCAGGCAAACAAAACCCTGCAATCCAGGGGCGATTGGGGTAATTGCCTCCTCTGCAGCAGCCTGGCAGCCCTGTTGCAGTAACGGGACCCCTGGTGACCCCTGGCCTCGGACACCCCCTGTTGCTGCTTCTGCTGGTGATGTTTCAAATTCAACCAAACCTGTGACACAGGCAAATTGGCTTTTGCCCTGCTGCGGCTTGGCAGCCCTGCTGCCATACCGCACCATTTGGGAACAGGGACCCCTAGACACCCCTGGCCTCAGACACACATTATTGCTGCTACAAGTGCTGCTGGTGGTGGTGATGTGTCAAATTGATCAAAACCTGTGATTCAGGGCAAATTGCTCCCCGCCCTGCAGCAGCCTCACAGCCCTACTGCCATACCACACCATTTGGGAATTGGGACCCCAAGACACCCCTGGCCTCAGACACCCCCTGCCGCAGGTGCTGGTGATGTGTCAAATTGATGAAAACATGTGATTCAGGGCATCTTGGCCCCCGCCCTGCTGCAGAATCACAGCCCTCCTGCCACAGCGGGATCATTCAAGAACTAGGACCCCTAGACACCCCTGGCCTCAGACACACCCTATTGCTGTTGTTGCACCAACTTCTGCTGCTACACCTGATGCTGCTGGGGATGTCTCAAAAAAACCAAAACCTGCAATTGAGGGGTGACTGTGTCCCCTGCTGCATCCCGACAGCCCTTGCCGGGACTGATGACCCCTCCCTTCCTTAAGGGCAACCTGAGACTATTGCTGCTGCTGCTGCTGCTGCTGCTGCTGTTGCGTGTCCCCTTGAAACACTCCGTTGGTGCTGCACTACTTCAATCAAAGAGCTCAGCAGCTGCTGCTCCTACTTGATTGACACCCTGTTGTTCAAGGTTGACTGCCACCCCTGCTGCAGCCGCTCTGAACGGATGAGTCATCCCCGTTGCCCAGTGGCCGGCCCTTCCCAGAGGACCCCTCCCGCTCCTGAGCTTAGGGTTATTGCCCCGCTTGAACCTGGAATCCCTGATCGACTCCAACAAAGCTGCACACCCCAACCCCCAGCCTGCCAACCTTAACAACCAAGCACGCCTGTGTTGCTCTTCCTCTTGCTGCTGGTTCAAATACATGACAACAACAACTCAACCGCATTCACGTGCACAGCTAAACCGACTCAGCGTCAACCTACAACCAACGCTGCTGCCGCAGCAGGCTGCTGCTGCTGCTGCTGCTTTTGCTGCTGTGTGTCCCTTTGAAACACTCCATTTGGGTGCTTCTGCTTCAATCATGAGCTCAGCAGCTGCTGTCCCTAGTTGGTTGACACTCTGTAGTCAAGGGGTGACTGCCGCGCCTGCTTCACCCTCTCAGCCCTGCTAGCCGGCAGCCCTGCCATGGACTGCGACAGGTTCAACCTGAGCCTCAGGTGTTTGCAACACCGTGATACATGCCGCGCAGAATGTGATCTCCACATGCCGCGCAGAATGGCTGGAGGTGTAAGTTATGCGAGTTATGCATGTCAGACTCTCTTGAGGTGACACCGCACAGTTGCATACAGATATACATGTAACGTTACACAGTTGCTGTGCATGCATTTCCAGCATACAGTATGATACGGACGAGCACTCAGTCAGTGTTGGCAAGTGGACTGGGCAAACACTAGCAGAGCAGCGATGTCGCTATCCAGCGACCATTCAGCAACATGTGTAGACATGTTTCAGCGTCCAATCATTTAATCCAGATGCTGGCATCTTTCTAGGGCAATATATGACACAAAGATTCCTGAAAACTGAACAGGGATGCAAGGGACACAGACAGTAGGTGTGACCTGGTGATGTGTGACCGCGGCTATCACACTGTGGCATGCCATGCGTTGCCATGCTGGCAGCAGAACCCCAAGGCTCTGTACAGTCACCTCGATAAGCCCCTAAGGCTCTGTGCAGTCATCACCCAATCACGATTCCTACATGCAGTACGTCATGAGCCGCATGCGCACAAATGCGGCAGTGTCCAAATGTTGCCACCCTGAACCACCGATGCTATCTAAGTAACGCCGCCGCCGTCTGAGCCCGACAAACCACACTGTTGGATAGGTTTATGACAACATCCATAGCAAGTCGCCCTGAAGCCCTGAGGCTCACCGTCTGCTGCCAAGGCACTCAAAGTTTCCTCAAGAGCGCCCCCCCCCCCCATGTTACCAATAAAAGCACCATATAGCAAGAGGGGGCATCGACGTCTAGACCCTAGGCCCTTTCACCCCTACACCAGACAGGCCACATGTGGTGCAGCCGTAGTTGGTGCAGGCCTGACTGGGACACCCGTTGCTGTACAAGCTCATAAACGTAGCTGACAGCGTGTTCGTGATAATAATGCCGTCCTTCTCGCACACACTAGCGTGACACCCGTGGCATCATGCCACGGCCCCAAGGTGACATGCTGTGTCTGTAACTGTTGCCGCCTGCCCCACCTGCCCTAAACATCAGCCTGTCCATCCAATCCAATTGTCCAAGTGCTTCTCTCAGCAGCCCCCCCCCCCCCTCTCCCCACACACACACCTCCTATCACCCACCCTCCCTGCACGCCCCTTGGCACCGTCACATCACGTCTCCTGCCCCTACCTACCACCCTCATCCCCATGCACCGTCTGCCAACAATCCGCACAACCAGGGAAGCCTCCCTGCGCGTGGCCTCTTCAAATGCACCACAGATGGGTGTTGCTGCCTTGCCGTCGGACCACGTACGCGGTCAGCTTTCAGCCTATCATCCATCAAACATCAAACCAATTACTCCGTGAGCCCCGTCTGTCCTTTGCTTCCCCTCACACCTGCACCGTTATCACTTTTGTCCACATCTCCAAGCGCCCTCTGTTGCCGCCGACGCTCGATGAGCTTATAGTTTATCCAATTCAAACGCGTTTAAGGCGTGAGGCACTATGGTTTCATCCAGCCGTTTGCGAGCAAATGCACCTGAAAGGGCCTACTGCTGTCTGTTCTCCCACCAGGGGCGCCCAACTGGCCCAGGCTTCTGCAACCACCTTTCCTACATTATTTGACCACAACTGCAGGGTGCCTGTGGCCTGCACCTGCCTGGCGCGTCCCCACCAGGGGGTCACCTTATTCTTTTAATATATAGGATTGAAGACCTCGCCCGCTGTGCATGCCACGGTGATGTCGACGTTCAGCTGATTGTCGGCGAGGACGGTCCCAGTGTTGAAGTCTCCGCGGTAGACGTACAGGAAGTCGGAAATACCACAGTTGTCCGCTATACAGGCAGAGCTGATCGCCGAGCCTGTGATCCGGATGGTACCGTCACTTCAAGCGATACAGGGGCAGAGCAGAGTCGGCCCAGAGTGAGTCATCGAAGCAGCAGCAAGCAATGGCTTGATTTCTGGTGCAGGACTCGCAAACGGCTAATTATAATGCGCAAGGACAAGGTTGCCACAGCAACTATTCAGACCTGGGTGCAGTCCTTTCCTGCAGGTGCCAATCTGCTGCTGATCAGTGACATTCATTGTTCTCAGCCCCATCATGATGCTTTTGCATGGCACAGTCCCACTGTCAGTCCCACAGTCATTACCAGACAAGCAGTCAGTGCTGCGCAACGCTGTCAACAACGCCAGTTTCTGCCGCTGCTTCCAGAAGCACTTGATCACACCAGGTGGGCACAACAGCATCTTATGTGGTCTACCCCCCCCCCCTGTACCTAACAAACCAAAAATAACCGCAAACACAGGGGGCTTGCTTGGGTCGCTGGAGTGGGCTCATACTATCCCACACTGTGGGTCAGTACGGCGCTGCCGGCATATCTTTGATTGAAAGAACAAAAACACAGGGGGGCTTACGTGGGGCAAGTGGCAGTGAAGCACAGTGCGCCTCCACCGGCACGGTTGACATTGGGTGTGGGAGTGCCGCGGCAATACGCCCAGTTGGTCGACATCGCGTACACACAGGCAAAGCAGGACCCTGCGTTGTTTGTGGTTGTGTCAACACACAGAGCTACATTGTTTTGCAACGTGCAGGCTGCGTTCTGGCAGCCGTTGCTGGTGTCTTGACGGACAAGCTCTAGGGGGCACCCACAGGCACACTGCAGCAGCAGCAGCAGCAGCAGCAGCAGCAGCAGCAGCAGCAAAAACGATGATTAGTACTTGCCTATTTATTGTCAGCCTATATATATGGTATGCTAACAGCAATTGGGACAGGTCGTGTGAGGCACCATAACATGGCACAAATGTGGCTTGCACCCTAGGCTGTAATGAGCGGGGGGGCGGGGGGGCGGGGGGGGGGTGCTGGTTATGGCTAACACCAGCCCAGGCTGTGGCTGTGGGCGAGTGAGGAAAGCAGGCAAGAGAGCTGACTGCAGACTGCCTTCAACTGGTGCTTTGTGCAAACAACATTCTGAGGTCCATGTCCATTCTGCATAATTGTTGTTACTCACAGTGCTTGTGGGGACTGGGGCAGGTGGACAGGGGTCGGGGGTGGGGCAGGGCTTCTTGTGGCGGAGGGCATGACGATATAAGGGTGGCTCCTGTGAAAGGGAAAACGAGAAAATAGTTGAAAAAAACGCTGCTAGCAGGGGACGACAGTAGCTTCCCGGTGCAGCGCACGTTGGCGGGCACTCTCATACACTGCTGCACATGCGCATGCTCCAGAAGGTGATGCCATTTTGTTGAAATACAGCAAGGAACGAACATCTGGCACAGCCTCTGCACTGCCAGGTGCAACAAACAAATCTTGACAGCATTCTGGCGGTCAAAGGTGCCCAATACAACCACTGCTGAATTATCTTATCTTTTCTCAACCGCAAAGTAAATGAATGGAATCACTGCATGCTGGGCAGCAGCTTGACCCCACCTCGGTTTCCACACCATACGCCTGCGACCTGGCAGCTTCTTTATCCTAGGCTTGCACCACGGCAAGGCAAAACACCATAGCCACAGTAAGAAGCTTCATGCTTATAGCTGTCATGGCGGGCATGTTTGTTTGTACGACCACCGGATGCTCGAGATGCGCCGGTGGGTGTTGTCAACTCTGCTGTGTGTTGGATATATTTAGCTGCCCACGTGAGCACTTAGCACGTGATTGTGGGGTCTGAATTGAGTATGCGGGCAACCATGCACGCATAATCCTGAAGTTGGCTATACCACACAGGTTGAATATACCCTGACTCTCCTCCAGCAGTAAACGATCTCAAACAACAACCAATGTGTGTGTGTCTTGAAACTTAATGTATAATTTTATTTGTATTCAAGTCCCTCCAAGTTGCACCCGTCCACTATGTTCCGTCCACAACAGCAGTGGCCACCGCAACATCATTACACTCCTCACATCATTTACCAAAGTATCAAACAAATCACACTGACCTATTCTCGTTGTTATCGTTTGATTCTTGAGCCGCCACTGTATCTTCCCGGGCGCGTTAGGAAATTTGAAGGCAACAGCATTCCAGCAGACTTTTTTGCTGAAGGCACATTTGCATAGTGTTTTGTCGCTTCTGAGCGGTGTTGCACAAGCAGCAAGCAGCGAGTGTCAACTTGCTGCTCAATCGAAAATACTTCTCGCCCTGCAACAGCCTAATGCCGTTTCCTGGCAGTAGAAGTTTTTCTGAAGCATGTCGCGATTGCTTGGAATTCCGATGTGTCGCTCAGCTTTTGTGCTAGCTGCAGCACAGTGCATTCTAGGAAAGCATCAGCACCCCACAAGGAACACTCTACTGACAGGAACATCAATGTTCCTTTCAGTAGAACAGGAAAGTAGGGTGTCCCACTTTCCTGCCCCTTCTGCACTGCACTGCATGGCATCTCCCTGACGGCCACCCACAGGCATATTACCTTGACTATGTTCCTGTGGTGTGAGGCCTCCCAACATGTGTGGTGGTTGCAGTCTGCGGCCACAATCACAGCTTTCCTCTATGCCAAACACCCAGTGGCTTTGTGGTGCAGAAGGGCAGCAGAAGCGGCCTGTAGAACACGTACGTTAGGCCCATCTGTACTCCAATACTGACGTACCGTTACGTACCTTCACTGATATGAAGGTACCTTCACTGATATGGCGTCCACGCAGCCTGCAGTCAGCTGCACCAAGCTTGTCAGCACTCAGCGTGGCCGACAGCACTACTAGTGCTCAGCATACAGTCAGCACCGTATGACATCAACATGCAGCATCTCTCATCTCAGCACTGCTGGCAGCATAGCAGCAGCCAGCATGGAGGGTGTGCGTCCAACGCCAGCCGCTGCTGATGTCCTCGCACAACACATGCACCATACTCTGTAGTACTGCAAGCAGTGAAGCCTTCACTAGCTGCAACATGTGTTCTTCAGAAGTGGCCATGCCTGCATCATAGTTACGCCCACTGTATGATACGCCTCACAGAAGGTCTGTCATCTGCCCAAACCCTAAACCCCCAAGGAACCGAATAGCACCAAGTTGCTTTTGCATCAAGCAGCATGCGCAACAAACCTGGCCGGAAACACGTGTAATGATGATGGCTCAAGACTGATGGGCTGATATCCCTCGCTGTCTTTGTTTGGAGCAGGCTGTCATATGATGAACCGGCTGGCGCCACAACACAGCGCCAATATATATTGCGGCACCAGCAAGAAAGGGAAAAAAGCAAGGACTGAAGGGCTGATTGATTTACGCAATTAAATCGGGGCTTGAAAATATCCCTGATGTCTTTGTTGTGAGCACTGTGCCAGGTGTGCCCCCCCCCCCCCCCCCCGAAGAGAATGAACAGTGCTTATAAGGCTTGTGACATTGTACCCCTTGTAATAATTGCGTGTGCACTCTGCACTTCTTCAGGTGCTGCACAAGAAAGTGCATTCAGTTGCATTCAGGGCCTGACAATGAATTGAAAAAGCGCCAACATGGCTGGGAATGTGGCCCTTTGCGGCCAATGTATACGATGAGGGAATGAACAAATTAGACTGGCTGGCGTCCTGACATCATGTGTGTATTCAATTCATGATTGAAATTCATGAAAGTTTCAGCTTCACACCGAACCACATTCTGAAGTTGATGCAGCAGGTGGACCGGCCATGGCCCAGCAGTCAGGGTAGAAAGCCCAAACCCTGAAGTCACCGTCATAGGCACCCAATCCAAGGCACCAGGAGTAAAAGTCAGCTGGCGAATGCACAGAAACTTTCTGTGTGACACCGATTGCTGCAGCCTGTCAAGCCATGAATCACGGTGATTCTGGCAGATGTGAGTTGTGGGCTCATCAACATTTGAGCACAACCCAGCTCTCGAGCTCAGCCCCGCTCGTGAATCATATTGGGTGTGGACCCTGAATTCTACCGTAGGGCCTTGGATTGGTGCAGGCACATAATGCCATTGGTCATTTGATGTTGCAGGGTAGTGCATCGCATGCAGTGACCATCACGCCAAAGTACGACCATGCCCAATCCTGCTAGGGGTAAAGCCTTCATACTGTGTGACTTCACCTGATGCAAACACTGCAGCAGCTGCCAGTGGCACGTTGCGCCAAGTAATTTTTTTTTCAGATCACCAGGGTATCACCACGTTGAGGTCTGCTGTGCATGTGCCAGTGTTGCCCCTCTGCAAGTGTTGCTGTCCACAGCACATCTCGCGGCACGAGGTTGTGGCATGAGATGCTTATGTCAACAGCAACATTGCTGTTGCATCCAGGTGCTCCTTCAGCAATTCATGTGGCAAGTAACAGGTGCTCCTTCAGCAAGTCATGTGGCAAGCAGCTGCTGGTGCGCTGTTTCCAGCCCCTCAAGTATTTCTCAGCCCCCCCCCCCCCCCCCGGCAGTTCAGTCAACTTTGGACACTATGCTGGACTTTGACTTGGTACTTTCAAATAATTATTACCAAATAAATAACATTATAAAGAAATTTACGGCCATCTGAGCAGGTTGAAAGGGGGGGGGGTCAAGCTGGGTTTCAGTAACTTCATAGCATGCTGCAAACTTCTTGTAGGAGCATCGGATGAAGCTGGAAGGTAGCGCATGCGAAGGCTATTGACAACTGAGTTGATTCAAGCATGTTCTGAGCATCTCCAATTACTATTTACCCCTGAGGCTGCCCAGGCCAGTACTACTTTAGTAAAGCCGTGGCACGGTGCCCATGCCAGTACCCAGACATGCGTTACACGAGTGCACAGACCAGCCCCAAGTCAGTCCCCAGCACCAACGTTCCCTATCAATGCCCCCTGTGTGACATTGACCCACCATCTGTGGTTTGGAAGTATTGCATGCTGTCACACTGGCAGCAGATGCACCCAGACCACCAGCTTCCACCACAGGAGCTGTAACGAGACTTTCCTGTCACAGGAGCAGCAGGAGTGGTGTGTCAGTGCTACAGAAATGAAGCTTGTTTTTGAGCAAGGCAGAGTACCAGGATGTACCAACTGTGTTGTTTCATGTGTGAGATATTTTCAGGGCTGTACAGCAGTGCCACTTTGATCACATTGCTGACCGTCCATGCCGTGCCCCACCGCAGCACTGGGATGCCTGGGGTGTCTTGACTGATATAGCACAGCAACACCCTTGTGGCCGTCACAGTACCTCAAAAAACATTTCCAATAAATATAATATACCTTGGACCTCGCTTAGGCCAGTCCAAAACGTTCAGAGAACATTTAGGGGGGTGGGGGTGGGTGGGTGGGTGAGGGTTCCCACTTTGAACTTCTTAGCATAGTGTTCCGAAAACAACCTTAGCGCCTCCCCCCCCCCCCCCCCCCCCCCCTGTCTCAGCCATGACAAGTGCGCCCAACCTGGAAGTAATTCATGAAAACGTGTAGTTTAACTTTTACATGAGTTGAGCTGCACCGAAGAGACAACAGAAAGGTACTGTTAGATGAAAACTTGCCTATGGATTCATGAACATGTGTGGCGATGGTTCAAAAAAGGTGTACTGTCCAGGCTGATGCATCATGCATGGTTGGAGCAGCAGTACTGACTGGCCTAGGGTGGCGAGTTAACGTGGGAGTCACCTGCAGTTAACGTTCATATAACGTTAAAAACAGTGTTATAACTAATGTTCATTAAAAATCAAGTTAACTGAGACTTGAGGTCCCACTAGGAGGTATGTGTGTGCATAAACAAAGCCACAACAGCAGTTATAACATTATAAGTATCATCTACAACTTGCCGTACATTGGTTGCTTCTGTGAGGAGCTACATGCACCCCACCCATCCATCAACCAAGACTGCCAGCAAAATGAGGCCAGATAAAGACATTGAAGCACTATAGGCATGCAAGACAGAGCGTACAGGACCTAAGAAGTGATGGCTAAGCCAACACAGCAACTTGCTGCACCACCAGAGGTCACATGGCACAGCTGCACGCCACGTCACGCCTCTGCCTCTGCTGCTGTTCCCTGGAGCTGTCCTCACACACTGTGTGGGTTAACGTTCCTGGAGCCCTGACTAAAACTTGATATAATCAATGCTGCTGATTAAACGTTAACGCTAACGTTACAACTTTCAGCCACCCTAGACTGGTCGGCAATCTGGACCCCCAAAAACGTGTGCCACGCCGGCCAGTGCTACCCACCAGTGAGTCAAATACAAAAGCACCACCACCCGTTTGATGCAAAGTCACCCCCACCCCCCTTCAAGTGAGGCAGACAGAGAGGCCCGGGGGGGGGGGACTTTTGTTGTAACACACGCATAACCCCACAGCATGGCGCCCGGGGGGGGGGGGGATTTGTTGCAACACACAACACACGAATAACCCCACAGCGTGGCGCCCACCAACAGCAGTGATGTGGCATGTCACGGCTGTACAACCTGGCAAGCCCTGCACCCCAATTTGTTGCTTGGAGTTTGCTGCTGGTGCTGGTTAAGTATGCACCATTGCTCAAAGTAGCTACTGGTGTGAACAGCCATTACCCACAGTGAATAATCAAGCCGTTGCTGACTAGCCCTAGTAGGGGTACCTGCCAGGCTGGAAGGCTGGATTGTCTGTGCAGACGAGCAGATGGGGGGGGGGCACTGATGCACCAGTAGCAGTGGAGCAGCTACACATCAGACAACCCACACAGCAGTGATGCATTGTTTAACAGCACCTGACAGTGCTTCGAACCTCACAGGGTTCAAAGTTGTCTGGTTGGTATGTGGCAGCAGACTTGGAAGAGGCTGCAGTTCGTTACGTCGAGCCGAAACGTTTACTTTCAACTTTCTCAAGACCAGCACAATGTCCAGAGAGCGAGACAGGAGCGGGGGAGCTACAGGGCAGCAGATAGGTCTGATTTGCAGTATGACCCAGATCCGAAAATCTTCGTTGGTGGACTTCCATTCTCCTTGTCGCCTGAGGACATCAGGGACCTCTTCGAGTCGCACGGACCGGTGGTGGAGCTGTCGGTGAGCTGCAAGTCATACATAACGTAGTTATTCTTACACGTAAGAAAGCGTGTATGGTATGGAGGTTTGGCGCCCGAACGCTACCACGAAGCGGGGGGAGCAGCAGTGTTGGAGATGGCAGTTGAGCTGCTGTGGCAACAGGGCCTCTCAAGCCAGGCAGCAGTGTGCCTCAGTTCACGCATGGGCCCCTAGAATGTGTGATGGGCGCACACGTGCAGCAGCAGGCATGGTTGGCTGAGGAACAGCAGGCAACACAACACCCTGGCGCCACAGTCAGGCCATTGGGTCTACAAAGTCCCTGTGTGGCTTCAACATGTGCGAGGCACCAATCAGGACTCTAACCAGATGACACACAAGGCACACACCCCGTCAGACGCGCATGCACCAGGCAACAGCAGCAACAGCAGGCGTCAGCCGCAGGCAAACAGCAGCAGCAGGTGTCCTTCCCACAACCTTGGGCACTGGTGCTGCTGCTGTTGGCTGATACCCAACACTCCCCCAAAGGCAGTTGGAACATTGTCACAGTCATGAAACAAACATGGCCACGTACTTATGTTTAGGGTACTTCCTGGCAAGGACAGCAGTGGCGGTGCCTGGGTTGTGCAGAGTTCACCTGCTAAATGGTTGGCGCAGGGCATCTGCTTGATGGCCAAGCTAGCATGCAGCAGCAAGTGCCAGCATGCAGCAGCAAGTTATGGCATGCAGCTTGTACGACTCCAGCAACTCAGCCCCCCCCCCCTCCCCCATGCATGTGCTCTGTGCATGTGTGCTGCGCCTGCAGTTGCCGCGGACCCTCCACGCCCCCCCCCTTTTCTGCGCGACCTGAGCAGCAACACACTTCTCCCCCCCTGCGCACGCGCGCTCCTACAACACAGCAGCACCACTCCCCCTCCCTGTCACGTGCGCGCCGTGTGTCCCCCCCCCACCCCCAAACCCAGCACACACACCCGGCGTGCCCGCGCCTGTCCTATCATCACAGCAGCAGAACCTGCCGCGCACCCCCTCCCCCCATGCGAGCTCTGTAAATTACCCCCCCCCCCCGCTTTCTGCGCGACCTGAGCAGCAACACACTCCCCCCCCCCCCTGCGCACACGCGCTTCAACAACACAGCAGCACCACTCCCCCCCCTCCCTGTCACGTGCGCGCCGTGTGTCTCCCCCCCCCCCCCCCACCCACCCACCCACACAACCCCGGCGTGCCCGTGCCTGTCCCGTCATCACAGCAGCAGCAGAACCTGCCGCGCACCCCCCTCCCCCCATGCGCACTTCGTAAATTACTCAGCACCCCCCCCCTGCCTGCAGTTGCCGCGCACCCTCCATGACTACGCACCTTCCCTCGTGCGCGCTGTGTGTCTGCTGCACGATTACCCCCCCCCCCTCTCACGTGCTGTGCCCCCCCCCCCATGCTGTGTGCTGTGTGTCTGCTGCCTGCAGTTGCCGCGCACCCTTCACAACCCCTGCAAGCACAAGGGTTTTGCACTCATCACCTTTGACTGACCCCCCCCCTTCTTGTGCACTGTGTCTCTGCTGTTGCCCATGCAGTTGCCGCGCACCCTTCATGACCCCCGCAAGCACAAGGGCTTTGCATTCATCACCTTTGACTCATTTAAAACAATGGACACTGTCATTCACAAGGTTGGTTGGCTGGCTGGCTTATGCATATGGTGGAGTGGATGGTGGAGTGGCTGGTTGGATTTGGCTGGCTGGTGGACTGGCAGCTTGACCCCCCTCACAACATGTTCCAGTGCATCTTCAACCCATTCAGTTGCAGCAAGTCAGGGGACGTGCACACCATGTGGCAGTTGGGGAGGCAAGGCAGGCAGGCAGGCTGGGCCCAGGCAATAGGTCAGCAGCAACAGTCAGCGACTGGCAGTGGGTGTCTACCCACTGAGTAAGTACAGTCACGCGTCAAGCAACGCCACCGCCACCGCCGCCACTTTGCCATCATTCTTTAGCGTGCTGCTCATTTTGCAGCTGTGCACGTCGCACTGCCGGGCAAAGTTATCGGCAGCGCATGTGCAGTGAACATCCCACCATGGGCGTGTCTGTGATGCAGAAAAAATGGCGGGGCTAAGAGAATTGGCAGTGCATTCCATGTGGGCAGCTCAAATCTCCAAGACTGCGCGCATTACACATTGGTTATGACTGGGGAAACATTGGCAGCAGCAGCAGCAGGCACGCATGTGCTTCAGTCCCGATTGGCAGTTCAACAATACATCAAGTCCGCATGCGATACTTTCAGCAGCAGCAAGTCCATCCGCACAGACATGTTCATGTTCATGCCGAAAGGCCATGGTGGACCAGTGTCCATGTTCATGTCTGATGGGCCATCCTTGTTCATGTGGAGCAGCTGTGTGTGCGCTGTGTGAGTAAGTATCAATATGGTCAACTCCTGGCAACAAACTGTTCAGTGTGTCCGCCTCGCTTAAACTCCTGCTGTGTCCTTCAACCGCTTGATTACCCCACACCACTGTCTCCCAAATCAATTTACTGCTGTGTTGTGGCTTTCTGGCAGTCCCAAATCCCTGCAGAAAAGCCGGGCTATTTGCTAATCAGTCTTTTTGGCTTTGACATGGGGGTTAAGTGTGCAATACTTGGTGGTGTCGTTCCTGGTGCAACCCTGACATATGTGCTGCGCAATGCTGCTGTGGGATGTTGATTATGCTGGGTGTGTGGCTTCTTTGAGTGGGTGGCTACGTGTCTCTCAAGACAACATTAATGATTGAGGGGTTTGGTTGTGCAGGGGTGTTCAGTGTTGTTTACATGTGGCACCAGCATCCTGTGCCGTTCCTGGTGTGCCAAGGGGTTGATAGTTCTCTTATCTATTCTCCACCTCTACTGTTGGTCACATGCTGTCTGTGCACCTGTCTGCTTTCAACGCAACTGCTTGCAAGGGCAATTAAGTAATACACAGGACGATGTGTTGGCCAGGATACATGGCTGGATTTCAACCTACCTGCACTTCTGAAGGCGGCCGTTTTACCCTGTGCTGGGGGTCATTCCTTGCTGATGACTGCTGATTTGTATGTGCTGTGAAAGCTTTCAAGGCGTGGCCAAGATAGCAGTGTGGCACAATGTGTTGGATCATTGGTGCACATGCATATGGGTACACACTTATATTACAAGGGGGCAATCAGTGGGAATGCCTTTCCCCTCCAAGCTCAAGTCCAAGCTGGCGTCTGACAAATGTTCATTGCCCCCCTTACTACCTTCCTTGTGGCCCCAACTATGCTGCTGACATTGTACCTGTGTTCTCAGTGTCCCCAGGTTTTGATTCAACCATGGCCTTCAACCCACTCGAATATTGGCACCCTGATATCATTCTGAGAGAGATTTGAGCTTGCACATTGCGCTGCCAACAACCATGTTCATGTTTGATTGCTCAAGGGTTTTCATGCGTCATTCAACCGCCCTATTCAATTTTATCACTCAGATGAATGGACGCGAGCTGTCAGCACACCCGCCTGGTCAGAACCTCACTGTGACACGGGCAACTGTCAACAACTTCAAACGCCAGCAGCAGAGCGAAGCAGCAGCCGCAGGCGGCGGCGGCTACGGCGGCAGGAGCAGCGGCGGCTATGGCGGCGGTAGCGGCGGCTACGACGGCGGGCGGGACAGCAGGGGCGGTGGCGGCTATGGAAGGGACAGCAGACATGATGACAGGGGAGGGGGCGGCAGATACGAAGGTGGGTTTACGGCGGCAATTGCGGGATGGGGGGGGGGGCATGGAGCAGGAGGAAGGAGTCCGGGTTTGCGCAGTGCTGTGCTGTGCTGTGCTTTTTGCTCTGTCATGTTGCAGGTGGCAGCTCTGCTTGCAGCATCGCCTAAACCCTTTACGCCTCCCCATGTTCATGCGACCTGATGTGCTGTGCTTGGTCCTGTTGCAGGTGGCAGTTCTGCCCGTAGTTCTGGCTACACCCCCTATGACACCAACAGCAGGCCCAGCGGGGGCTACCAGAAGCCTCACAGGATTGGGTACAGGTGCCGCGTGACAGGGCTGGCGGAAGACGTTGACTGGAGGTGCGGTGTTTTTGTGTGTATACAGGGCGTGGGGGTTCAGGCGGTGGGAGGGTGCGGGGAGGGAGGGGTACAAGTGCCGCGTGACTAAGCTGGCAGAAGACTTGGATTGGATGTGCGTCTGTACTGTGTGTGTGTGTGTGTGAGGGGGGGGGGGGGGCTACCAGAAGCCCCACAGGATTGGCTACAGGTGCTGCGTGACTGGGCTGGCGGAAGACGTGGACTGGAGGTGTGCGTGTAGACACGGATATTGTATGTTTATGAGGACCAGGGGGGGGGGGTGCAGGTGCCGCGTGTCTGGGGTGACAGAAGATGTGGACTAGAGGTGCAGGGGGGGGGGGGATCCTTAGGGTTTAGGGTTGCCTTGCTGACAACCCCCACCCCGTTTCTCACACGCACACACACTCTCGCCTCTGCCCCCCATCCTTTGTGCAGCTGTGCCACCTTCAGCACGCCATGCCCCTGCTGACAAAATTCTTCTGCCCCCTGCCCCCACTGTCAACCTCCGCCTGTGTGTTGTTCCTGTTCAGGCTCTTGAAGGACTTTTTGCGTCAGATTGGTGACGTGACGTATGCTACAGTGACAGAGGCCGGCATTGGGTGAGTGCAGAGGGGGGGTTGGGGGGGGGGGGTGCAGTGGCCGCCTTCAGCTTGCTACAGATTGAAACAGGTGACTGCTGCAGTTTCCTGCCCCTCCTGCGCCCCCTGCGTGTGTTGGAGCGTTCACTGTGCACAGCACTGTCAGTGTGACCATTAGGGTGTGCCACTGTAACTGGGCGGAGCGGGGGGGGGGGGGGGCTTTTGCACTGCCCGGGCGAGGGGAGGGGGGGGGGATGGTGTCGGGGGGTGAGGTGGGGGGTGGGGGGTCAATGGTGTGTGTGCAGGCAGCGCAAGCAGCAGGGAGAGGTATGGGTGTGTAGACACAGGGAGTGCATCCAGCCAATGCATGAACCAATTAAGGATGTGACATTCCGAAGTTGCGTAGAAGTGCGTGTGTGTCACTCAAGGGACACAACCGGGGCGTGCTGCGAACAGGGGGGCGGGGGGGGGGGGGGGGATGCTTGTTGTGTGGAAACTGATTGGGTCCATTTGGCGGCAACACCTGGAACCGTCAGCCCTGCACCCACTCCCACACACATACACATATACACACGCATTTTGTCGCAGGCTTGTTTTTCTGGTGCTGCAGATCTCATGCAAATGGCATGCATGTCTCCTATTGTCGCAATGTGTGCCACCCTCTGTGTGCCCCCCCCCCCCCCGGGCGCGCGGAGCATTGGTGAGTATATGACGCTGGCTGAGGTGCGTGACACCCTTCCCCCCCTCACCCTGACCCCTGATTCGTTCACTCAACACCACCCTCCTCTTTGCGCTGCCCTGCCCTGCCCCGCCCCCTGCAGCAGCACATAACCCTTGAAATGTGCGGTCCCTGCTGCCCTGCACACTACTCATAGTGCCTGCCTGTAAAAGCATCATTTCACACCCCCCCCCCCCACCCTGCAGCATTGGTGAGTACATGACCCTGGCTGAGGTGTGTGACACCCCTCCTGGCCCCGGATCCCTTTTCACCCCCCCCCCCCCTGGCCCCTTGCCCCCCCCCCCCCCCCCTCTGCTCCCTGCTGCTATTACAGTATTGGTGAGTACATGACGCTGGCTGAGGTGCGTGATGCCATCGACAAGCTCACAGGGGCAGCCATCAACGGGGGAGTGGTCAAGCTCGCACCACTGGTGAGTTTTTGTGTGTGTGTGTGTGTGGGGGGGGGGGGGGTCTAGCGGGGTGGGGGGGGGGGCAGTGGGGGTGTTGTGTGCGTGTTTTTTTGGGGGGGGGGGGGGCAGGGGGGATGATTGTATGTGTCTGCAGGAGGGGGGGGGAGCCATCAAGAGCAGAGTGGTCAAGCTCGCACCACTGGTGAGCGCAGGGCGGTGTATGTGTTCTTCTGGGGAAGAGGGGGGGCTCTGTGTGTGTAGACACAGGGAGTGTGTTGGTTTGGGGGGGGGGGAGCAGGGGGGGAGGGGGGGGGTCATCAATGGCAGAGTGGTTCAGCTCACACCATTGGGGTGTTGAGGCCCGGGGGGGGGGGGGGGGGTAACTTGAGAGGTTGGGTGGAGGGTTGTGGATGGTGACATGAAGGAAGCATGCGTGTCGGGGACTTGGGTACATGGGGGGGTGGGCGGGTGGGGGGGGTGGGGGGTTCTACTGAGTCAAGTCACTCAACACACGTGACTGCTGCTGCTGCTGCTGCTGCAGAACTTCGACCTCCAGACAGGGGAGTTGTTTGACATGACCCACCAAGACACACTGGCAGCTGGCGGTGGTGCCGGCCCCCCTGTCCCCCCCCCCCCCCCCCCAAAAAAAAACCCCACCCACTTACAAACGCACCATCCTCAACCCACATTCTTCTTCTTCTGCTGCTGCTGCTGCTGCCACAGAACTTTGACCTCCAAACTGGCGAGAAGTTTGACATGACCCACCAAGACACCCTTGCAGCTGGTGGTGGTGCCGGCCCCCCTGGCTCCTCCCGCTACAGCATGCAGAGCACCCAAGGTGACAGGCGCTATGGAGGGGGCGACGGTGGCAGCAGGGGCGGCGGTCACTATGACAGCAGGGGGGCAAGGGACAGCGGCAGTCGAGGCTACCAACACGATGACACAGGTACGAATAGTTTTGGTTCAAGAGGGGCAAAATAGAAAATTCATCAGCCCAATTTTCAAACAACAATGTTTGCATTTATGAAATGTATTAATTGTTGATATAATTTATATACATACAGAATCGTTTATAATGATAGTGATAATAAATAAAAGAAATTTAAAAATACAAGCTTAATCAACAGGTGCCATATTTGAGGGGTGCTCTGTACTGTTGAGGACGGGGGGGGGGGGCAGGCGGGCTCCTCCCGCTACAGCATGCAGAGCTCTCACGGTGACTGGCGCTATGGAGGGGGCAACAGCGGCTATCATGACAGCAAGGGGGCCAGGGATGGACGGAGCTACGGACATGACGACACAGGTTTGTACAGTTGTTAGTGTGCGTCAGTATGGGTAGCAAAACGGAAGCCAGGGCAGGGGGGGGGGAGAGTGTGTAGATGGGTTAAGGGTTTAGGGTGAGAGATTGAACCCTACCCCCCCCACCACCCCACCCCCACCCCCATTCCCACACATACAGGCTTGCATGTGACTTGCATGTTCAAAGTATGCTAGCTACTCAAGTGATCCCTGTGCTAATACACACTTGTCCCTGCCATGGTGCTTCATGGCACACATGGTACCACGTCCAGCTGCGTGTCGCCACACACATTATGCCATTGCCCCTCTTTCCTTCTTGAAACTCTCACACATGCAGGTGGCCGCGGTTACGGTGGCAGGAGCCAATTGATTCATGAAAAGCCGCTTCGGTGGTGGTGCCCCCCCCCCTCTCGGGGCACGTTGCGTATCACACTCATCACACCCTTGTTCAGCTGTCTTTCAACTACAAACATGCAGGTGGTCACGGTTATGGTGGCAGGAGCCAATCCAACTATGAGGGCAGCTCCGGTGGTGGTAGTGGCGGCTACTGGTGCAGCGAAGGGCGCAGCCCCCCCCCCCCCTCCCCCACTCCCCCCATCCACATCTCCCACCCTCCCCAGTTGTTGCATCACACACATTGCACCACTGGGCATCCAGCTGCGCATACCACCCATCACGCTATCGTCTGGTTACACTTATGTGCAGGTGGCCGTGGTTATGGTGGGAGGAGCCAATCCAACTATGAGGGTCGCTCAGGTGGTGGCGGTGGCGGCTATGGCTACAGTGGAGGGCGCAGTGGTGGTGATGATATGGGGCGGGGTGGAGGTTACGAAGGGCGACGAGAGCGTGAGAGGAGCTTGGACAGAAGCTATCAGCGACCCACAGGTCAGTTTGCAGTGTGTTAGCACAGGGATTACTTGAGTAGTTAGCATACTATGAACATGCAAGTCACATGCAAGCAGTCTATCAGGCATGCCAACATAGTCCGACTAGGACAGCAAACCGGGGAGTGCATTGACGGCAGGTTGAGCAAGTGGACAGCGTCGCCCTGCATGCATTTTGTTGGCATACTAGTGTGTGTGGGGGGGGGGGACGTAGGGTTTCCTGCAGCAATTAGGTACGATGCAGCAATTAGGTACGATGAAAAGGTGGTGGCGATGGTGTGGGGAGAGGTGGTGGCTACGAGGGGCGACGGGAGCGAGAGAGAAGCTTCAGGCGGCGGCCGGGGGGGGGGGGGAGTGTTGGAGTTGTACCATACCTACGTTGGTTGCCCGCGATGAGCTGCCCCACACACGTGTCACGACAAGCATTGACTGCCGCCGCCACTGCTGCTGCTGCTGCTGCTGTCAGGTGGTGGCTACCGTGAGGGTGGCAGTGGAAGGGGCTACGGGGACGACAGGGCTGCTGCTGCTGGCGGCGGTTATGATGCGTCAGGTGAGCAGCTGACCAACCTCTAGACACACATTGCGCTCTATCTGGTGGTTTGTGATTTGTGTGTGTTTTTTGGGGGGGGGGGCTATGGGGACGACAGGGCTGCTGCTGCTGCTGGCGGCGGTTACGATGCGTCAGGTGAGCAGCTGACAAACCTCTAGACACACATTGCGCTCTACATGGTGGTGTGGGATTTGTTTGTTAACACAGGGATTACGTGTGTAGCTAGCATACTATGAGCATGCGAGGCACATGCAAGCAATGCAGGCGCACAGGTGTGTTGGGGGGGGGGGGGCTGGGGGACGACAGGGCTGCTGCTGCTGGCGGCGATTACAATGCGTCAGGTGCAGAGGCTACCAAACCTCGCCTGCTTTGCCGCTCTGTATAAAATTTTGTTGCTAGTGTGTGCGTTTTGGGGGGAAGGGGGCTATGGGGACGACTGGGCTGCTGCTGATGGGGGCTGTTATGATGCGTCAGGTGAGCAACCCCTTGTCAAATCTTGACACATGTGGTGCACTGGGTGGGAAGGTATGTGCTGGTGGTGCCAATGTGACAGCCCGTGTGGCGAGTAGAGAGGATGTGTGTGTGTTTTTTGGGGGGGGGGGGGTCAGTGTGTGTGTGTGGGGGGGGGGGGGTCGGGGTCTCAGCGGGAGGGGGGAGGGTATCAGTGCCTTTTTTTTGACAGACGTGACTTTGTGTTTGTATTATCTGCATCTGCTCAAACCACTCCATCTGTCAACGCCACTACCACCCCACTCACGTGCCCCCCCCCCCCCTTGTCTTGCCCCCCCCCCCCCCCCCGCTACTACCGCGACTCAGCAGCAGCAGCTGCAGGTGCCGGCGGCTGCAGTGACAGCTGAAACTCTCGACGCTGACTACAAAGGCACTCATACCCCCCCCCAAAGGACACACAGCCTGGTGTTGATGCATCATCAATGCGTATCCGCTAGTAACACTCCAGTGAACTGACCCCCCCCCCCTCCTTGCCCCCCGCCCCTTGCCACTACAGGTTATGGTGACTCAGCAGCAGCAGCAGCTGGTGCCGGCGGCAGCAGCAGATACGGCAGCGCTGCTGCTGCTGCTGCTGCTGGTGGGGGGGCGGCAGCAGCCGATACGGCGGCAGCGGCGGGGGTGGGGGTGGGGTTGTGTCCCCCGGCAGTTTGGCAGCTGGGGCGGGCCAGGGGGGGTATGGGGGCAGTGGGGGGGCTGCTGAAGGGGGTGAGGGGGGCTACAAGTCCTCTTGGCGGTGAGGGAGATTTGTGCAGGTTTGTCAGTGGTGTGCAGCTGCTGTGTCGCTTGTGCGATGCCTGGCTGGCAGCGGGGTGTGGCGGCAGCAGCCGATACGGCGGCAGCGGCGGGGGCGGGGGTGGGGTTGTGTCCCCCGGCAATTTGGCAGCTGGGGCGGGCCAGGGGGGGTATGGGGGCAGTGGGGGGCCTGCCGAGGGGGGTGAGGGGGGCTACAAGTCCTCTTGGCGGTGAAGGGAGGGGGGGGGCATTGAGTGAGATTTTTGCAGGTGTGTGAGTTGGCGTGCAGGTCGCCCGCTGTGTTGGTTGTGTGATGCAACTTGAGGTGTGCCGTGTTGGCGGGGTTGACTGTTCATATTCTGCTGAATGCTTCATGTCTGGGCTAGATTGCACTCAAGGCGCAGTGCCTTGCAGTGGCCCCCCAAGCTGAGAAGCTGGCCAGGGTGTTCCCAAGCTACACAAACGTTGGTGGTGTGTACGTGAGCGGGCCCATGAGGAAATTTTCACTGGTGTGTGAGGAGGTATGTACTGGCTGTACATTCTTCTTATGTCTCTCAAGGTGCACACCATCCGTGTGCCATCTGGTACCACTACCACTCACTATACGTGTGCTGGGCTACGGTGTGTGCACCAATGGGGCCTTTGTGTTCTGTGCCTGTTGGTGATGTGCATCGCTGTCATGGCACAATGCAACGACCGCATGTTTGCACGGTGTGAGCTGGCCGTCTGTTCAATGCTGGTGCAATGCACTGCTGTCACGACATGATGTGACCCAGGGGTTCTGCATGATGTGAGCAGGTTAATTGATCACTCAGGCTGCTGGTCCCACACCGTTTGGTCACTGATGATTGCTGCTACTACACTTATGCATCACGCAAGACTTGTGGCAAGGAGCTTGCCCTCGTGATCAGCACTGAATGGAGGAGTAGTGTTAGTTTTGACTTTCAATGCCATGGTGTTGGCGTCAAGCCCTGGTTGTGTGCATATACAGCTGTCTAGAGCAGTGTGGCAACCTCTACTGATTTCTGGTCAAATGCAGGACAGAGTTGACGTTGTCGGGAGCTACAACTTCAGGATAATCACATTCGCTGCAAGTGGTGCACACGGGCTTGATTGGTCTTGGAAGCTCTGGGGGCCATGGGGGTCCTATGGGTTACAAATTGGCAGAGTGCATATACAACATGTGGCCAAACCCCCAAGGCAAGACCTCCGTCCCCAGCCAGGGTTAGCACTCTTCAAAACCTGTTGAGGTCTCCTGAATATTGTGAATTTTCAGCAGTTGGTAGAGGTCACATATACACATTGACCACAAGGGCAACACCACCATCCGCAGCCAGTGCAAATTGCCCAATCCTTTTGAAGTCGTGCAGCGTCAACAACGGACAGCCTGTGCACGGTGCATGCCCAAATTAAAAATAGCGGCAATCTCCAAGCCGCAGCGGGCTTGCCGGAAAGCTGACGTCGCGGGCTTTCCAGCGATACCGCGCGCTACCGCAGCAGATGCCGTATGCCAAAGTTATCATCATCCAATATGCCGACAAAGCCACTCAATTAATTTGTGTTACTGGCAGGTAAAGGGTTAAAGTAAATTGGGCTCGACGTAACGAACTGCAGCCCCTTCCAAGTCTGCTGCCACATACCAACCAGACAAATTTGAACCCTGTGAGGTCCGAAGCACTGTCAGGTGCTGTTCAACAATGCACATCACTGCTGTGTGGGTTGTATGATGCTGTTGTTGGTGCTGATGTGTAGCTGCTCCACTGTTATGTTGTATGTTGCCATTGTTAGCTGCTCCATTGCTGCTGGTGCATCAGTGTCCATGCCCCCACCCCCCTTCTGCGCATCTGCTCAGACAATCCAGCTTTCCAGCCTGGCAGGTACCCCTACTAGGGCTAGTCAGCAACGGCTTGAATAATCACTGTGAGTAATGACTGTTCACACTTGTAGCTATCTTGAGCAATGGTGCATATGTTAACCAGCACCAGCAGCAACCTCCAAGCAACAAATTTGGGGTGCAGGGCTTGCCAGGTTGTACAGCCGTGACATGCCACATCACTGCTGTTGGTGGGCGCCATGCTGTGGGGTTATTCGTGTGTTACAACCCCCCCCCCCCACCCCCCACCCCCCCCCCCCCCGGGCGCCATGCTGTGGGGTTATGCGTGTGTTACAACAAAGTCCCCCCCCCCCGGGCCTCTCTGTCTGCCTCACTTGACGGAGGGGGGGGGGTGACTTTGCATCAAACGGGTGGTGGTGCTTTTGAATTTGACTCAGTATATGCCATGCACCACCCTGCAACATCAAATCACCAATGGCATCATGTGCCTGCACCAGTCCAAGGTAGAATTCAGGGTCCACACCCAATATGATTTGCGAGCGGGGCTGAGCTCGAGAGCTGGGTTGTGCTCACATGTTGTTGAGCCACAACTCATCACATCTGCCAGAATCACATGACCGTCATGAGCTAAGTTAGCCGGGCTGCAGCAATTGGTGTCGCACAGAAAGTTTCTGTGCATTTGCCAGCTGACTTTACTCCTGGTGCCTTGGATTCGGTGCCTATGATGGTGACTTCAGGGTTTGGGCTATCTTAAGGTGACACATATGTAATTGCAGGGGGTGCCCAAATTGGCTCCCCCGTTGTCTGCACAGCACGGAGCCACCGCTGCACCCGTGGTATACAAACTACACATATGTAGGTATCACCTCCTGTGCGGTGTGTCCTTGGGATCGTCTGTGTGCGCTACACAAGGGTCACCAGCCATCAGCTACTGTTCAGCTGTCAACGAGGTGTAGAGGCAGCGTGTGCCCCTCTGCAAGCCAGTAACATGTCTTCATAATGTGTTGATACGTATCAGATCTTTGCATCGCACCACCACACCCAGGAGAGATTGACAGCACAACAGTATTGCAGCGATCTCTTTCGATACTACGTTCAGAGCGTTTGGGGCGTTCGCATGACTGTAAATGCAGCGGTCATACGTGTATGGCTGTTGACAACGTTTTCCAGCACTTGCAGCTGCTTTGGTTGACACAGAGTCCAAACCATCTGTGGTGGCCAGCAGAGCCTCACAACCCCCAAGGTCGTGCTGCTGCACGAAGATAAACTTGTTCGTATGTCTAGTATGCATTAACAGCACTTTAGTGGCCATGCGTGCTTGCTTTGCAAACTGGGTGGTCTGGGGATCCCTCCTTGCTGGTGCGCCCACAGCCGTGCAGGCCATCAGCAGGCGCCGGCATGCATTCTCATGGGTATCTACATTGATTTACTGCCTATTGGTTCCCTGCTGAGGAGTATGACGCGCTACAGGCTGGCATCTGCAGTACAACCTGTGTGTCTGCTGCCAAGGCAGCGGACAGCCCCAGACAGCAGCACTTTGACCCCTCAGTGCTCCAAATTGAGCCATATGGTCACCCCTGATTTTTTGCACACGCACTCCTCAACACTTTGGCTGGCTGCTGTTGCAGCGCCGAGGACATCTTGAGGTTTAGCAGCTGTCAGGGGCTTGGTCAAAGATATATGCTGTTTATAATGTAACTCTAAGAAAAAGTGCCCAAACGTACCTAAAAAACCTCAGGATTGCCCCAGGTCTTTTTGGGTGGGGTGGGCCACCCAACAGCACCAACATACTCAATTTTCAGGCCCTACTATATGGGTGGATTCCAAGGTACATGCCTATGTTGGCTCTGACTTGTCATTACAGTGTTATGTGTTACTTAAGCCTTTGACCCTGGCCCTGTATAACCGGGCCCTCCTTTGGTGGGGCAGCACAGCCATGGGATAGGGGCACCCTGGAAGTGCCTCCCACCCATAGTTTGGCACCCCCTGATAATTACATATGTGTCACCTTAACCCTGACTGCTGGGCCATGGCCCGTCTACCTGGAGTAACGTTTTTTTGAAGCTGATACACCGTGTTCGTCTGTGTCAGGGATGGACTCCCCCCCCCCCCCCCCCCCCCGGGGGGGCATGGTTTCAGGGGCCAAGGTGCTCCTTGCTCACCCCCCCTCTCGGCACTGTTTCATTGCAGATCAGGCCAGATCAGGCCAGATTCCAGTTGCTACCCCCCCCCCTCCCCGGGGGCCTGAGATGCCCAAAACCGTGCTGTCGCCCCTCGCTCCCCCCCCGGTCAGACGAACAGGGTGTATCAGCTTCAAGAAAACGCTACCCCTGCTGCATCAAGCTCAGAATGTGGTTCTGTGTGAAGCTGAAACACACACATGATGTCAGGACGTGGAGGTGTTCAGTGTCACACTTCAATGGTTGAAGCTGTTGTGATCCCTACATGCCCTCTGAGGTGCATTTTGGTTTTCTCTACCCTCATGTGTGTTTCTCTTGACCAGTGTTTCATGCCCTATGAGCCTTGATTGCCCCGGAAGGGCGATCAGGCAGGGCCGTGATCCATCAGGAGTTCGCAGAAGTCCGACTGTCCTGAGGACAGCAGTAGCAGTAGTATTGGTAGCAGTAGTACGGTAGTGTACTGCAGCAGTCAGTAGGTACATCAGTTTTGATGGACAGACCCGTTGGAAGGGTTTGACTTTGGCTGTTATGTTCCAGTTTGCGAAGCCAGCGTCCATTGGAGTTCTGTTTGCTTGCCCATGATGCGCACTGTTAATGGGAGTCAAGCAAGGAGTCCTTGCAACACTATTAGGGCGGACGGTGTAAGCAGTACTCACATCACAAGGAATGGCATCATAATTCTGCCGATCCCCAACGCATGCCAGTACTACTGCTGCATGGCGCACACTGTGCTGGCAGCATGTGGCGAGTAACTCCCACCCCGGCAGTTGGCCGTCAGCAAAGTCTTCACAGGTTTACAAGATTACCAGTTGTTGTAAAATGGGAGCTGAGTTGCTCAGGCACAGTCAGTGACGGGGCACCACTTGTGTGCTTTACTCATATCACATGAGTCATGTGTGTTCTAGGTCATTGTCAGACGTCAAAAGGGACAGCAGCAGCAGATGTCTGACCGTCTAGCAGCTGTGCAGGTTCAACCGGACCTGGCCTGTGCGAAGCCGCTTCGCCAAACGGTTTGGCAGGTGCATATCAATGCAGCATTATTACCACAGCCGGAGTAGAAGACATGACGTATGAAGTAAAAGGGTCCAGCGCCCTTCAACTCCGTGTGGCCAAGGTGTGTTTGGGTAGGAGCTTAGTGCTGAAAGGGGGTTGCCCACATAATGGGACTTGTGCGCAAAACGTTTGAGCAGCGCCTTTGCTTGTGCCTGATCACTCTGGTACACCACTCTGAAGATAATGACAGAATCAAGGCATAAGGGCATCAGATATTCAGACAGTCAGAACTGATTATGGGTGCAATCCAGGCTGGTTTTGAACCAAGTCTGGCGCAAACTTTGAATCTGAATTAAATCTGAATTGAATCTGGATTGTCTCTGTAGCGAATCCTGCGCCTTTCTGGAGCTAGGTCACTGGATCTGAGATCCAAAAATCTCCAACGACAAATTCAAATCCAACTCAGTTACAGACACAGATAAGCATCAGATCAGCATCAGACCACCTCAGCAAGTCTGCAGCATGAGTTCGATGCTAAGGCTCTACCCTCTGGCTCTATGTTCCGCTGTGCGAACGGTTGCAGGCCAGCGCATGCAGTGCTAGGCACCCTGCTGAGTGCTCATGTGTAGCCGCAGCTGTGAGTGGTTGAAGATGGTGTGGGATGCAGCTGGTGAGTCCCACAGCAGCCTCAACACCAGTAGCATGTGTTGACGCAGGTGTGGGAAGGAGGGGTTACGGGCTTGCGCATGCAGTGCTAGGCAGCAGTAAGCACGTGTAGCAGCAGCTGTAAGTGGATACATATGGTGTGGGGTGCGACTGGAGTGCCCCACACCAGCCTTAACAGCAGTAGCACGTGTTGATTAGCGCTGGGGTGGGTGTGAGGGTTTGCGGGCTTGCGGGCTTGCGCATGCAGTGCTATGCAGCAGTATGCATGTGTAGCAGCAGCTGTAAGTGGTCACAGATGGTGTGCGGTGCAGCTGGTGAGTCCCACAGCAGCCTCAACAGCAGTAGCATGTGTTGGTGAGCGCTGGGGTTGGTGGGAGGGGTTACGGGCTTGGGCATGCAGTGCTAGGCAGCAGTAGGCACGTGTAGAAGCAGCTGCCAGTGGTTACAGATGGTGTGGGGTGCAGCTGATGTGCCCCACACCAGCCTCGACAGCAGTGCCACGTGTTGATAGGCGCTGGGGTGGGTGGAAGGGCTTGCAGGCTTGCGCATGCAGTGCTACGCAGCAGTAATTTTTTGGTTTTATACGCAGCAGTAGCCATGTGCAGCAGCACCTGTGAGTGGATATATAGAACGTCTAACGCCCAGCTGGCGTCAGTGCGGCATCGACCTCTGCTGGGGGGGGGGAGGGGGAGGAGCTTGCCAGCTGCGGGATTGGGCTGTGCAAAAATACGCAGTGCCCACCATGACAGACCTTAGATGCCTGAGAACCATTTTCTAGCGTCGCAGCATTTTTGCACAGACAGGCCGCTCAGTGCAGCAGTGGATTTTGATTTGATTTGACTACTGCTTTATGCTGTAAGGGCATTGGTGGTCTGCAGACCGGCTGTCGGATCGCTGGGCGTGCTGTGCATTTCCTACTGACAGTAAATGTGTTGTTACGGTACGCTTAGAATCCAGCTGCTGGATCCCCTGAATTGTTCCTCAGGTCTGGCTTGATCTTCACGGCTTTATCGAGAGCATCGCAGTGCCCTCGCAGCATGTGCGTATCAAGTCAGGAAAACATGCGTCAATAGTTTGTTGACAAGTGGTGGGCCGCTGCGACCCAGGATGGGTCACGAGTGATGAGTCACCGCTGGTGACAGTGGCATCGCACAAGGAGCCCTCACCTCTGTCAAACATTGTAGCAAAATAAAGTTGTTTATTTGTGCCGACTATCTTGGTACTGCGGCCTTCTGCTCAGAACTGTATTGCCCTCGCAGCATGTGTTCAATGGTTATTGTGATGATGCATTCACACAGCTGTCGTCATAAAATGCGTTAAGGGTTGGCTGAACACGGCAAGCGAGCCAAGAACACCTCAGTCGTACTGCCTCCTAGCGACAAGCAACCAGCCACGATGAGGCCAAACGGACACCTTTGGCATTGAATACAGGACAATTCAAAAAAAAGTCGATAGCTTTGCCCGATTGATTCTCCCAGGTGTGGGCTTCAATGTCGACTGTGCGCTGAACGCACAGTTGCTGTCAAAGCGGAATGTTTTTGTCGATTTCAAGATAAATGTAGACGTATTACACGCAGCCGGTCTGCCAACGGCCGGTTTGTCCTCCCTATTCGCCCAACCCCCCCTCCCACGGGGGAGGGGGGGGGTGTCCAGACCGCCTAATTAGCATCTTCCTCTAAAGAGGTCGATGCAATATGGTGTGGGGTGCAGCTGATGTGCCACACACCAGCCTCAACAGCAGTAGCACGTGCCGGTGAGCACTAGGGTGGATGCAAACGTTTCCACTGCTTTGCCTGCTGCTGCTTTGCTGCTTGCTTTGCCTGCTGCCACTCAACGCATGCAAATAGCCTGCTGCTGCTCCGGCCTGCACCTTCCTCGTCGTGGCACCTGCAGCAGGCTTTTGTGTATCTGCTGCTACAGCTATGGCACACTGACACTAGGTTGGTCTGTTCAGCACTGTTGTTGCTGTGCCGTTTTCAGTCACTGTCTGCTCCGTCTTAGCCTAACGCCGTCGGACACGACAACTGCAGGCACCAGGGCTTTTGTTGTTTCAGTGCTGTTCGACAGCGTCTGTGGATAGCACCGTCCCTAAGGCTTTCCTGATGGCTGTGGACAGTCTTCTGCGGTAGTAGCAGCAGTACTAGCGGCAGCACTAGCGGCAGCACTAGCGGCAGCACTTGCGGCAGCACTAGCGGCAGCAGTAGCAGCAGTAGCAGCAGCAGTAGCGGCACCCCCTCTGCATCGTGCACTCACCGCCTTCAGTATGTATGTGGACATGTACATCTGGTGCTGCAGCATTTGGGCACCACCACTCCCTGCTACCAGCAGGCAGTCCACAGACTCGCTCTGACTCTTTGAAGACATACTACGCCGCTGATAGGTTGTGGTACACAAGACGAGCGCTGCTGGGTTTGAAGCTACTGCCAAGTTGGAAAGCTAGGTGTGCTCAGATGCTTGACACAAATCTGCTTGACACAAATGTGCTGAAGGTCACGTAGGAAACCTGACCTTAAGTGAAGCACTGGCTTTGATAAAACATGACTGAGCGCTGCAAAAGTACAAGCAGGCGTCAGGCGTCTGCTGAACATAAATGGCGCTACTGGTCACCAAGACCCCGATTATTGCAAGTTCAACGTAATCACCTCTTGGGATCCCGACGTGAGGAGCCACACGGTCATGAGTGTGTGTGTCTTTTTAGGGCGGGGGGGGGGTCCTCACACTTCAGACATCCAGCGTAATGGTCTCTCGGGCTGCCGAAGTGAGTGGTCATACGGTCTGGCCCAGTGGGGTGTGGCGCCCTCACACTGCTTGCCATATTGAGGTTGGTCAACGTTCAACAGCGTCATGGTATGTTTGAAGTCAGGGAAAATAAGGTTTGTCGAACCAGGCAGCGGCTGCCGCATTTGCAGCACATTCGCTGTGCAGTTTGTTTTCACACCTAGCAACTTGGCGATCAGTTGGGAGTGAAAAATTTATTTTTAAGGCATCATCGAGTTGCATTGCAAGAAATGGCCTAGTGGCGCAAAACAGCCTGCAGGCTGTGGTGCATGGATCTGCAGGCCGTCACATGACACACAGCCACATGACTTGGTAATGTTGAGTTCCGTATGTATTGTTCCATCGGCATGTCTCCATGCCGAAGCAGAGGAAGACTGCTTGGCTCCAAGCACGGACACGCACTCCAGCTTGGTTGATACTTGCCGTACTTGTCATTCAACTTGCAATCGTACGTATGTTTTTAAGAAGATCGAAAAGCGCATATGTGAGCAAGAGGCCCTATTCGTGCGAACACGAACCACGAACCACGAATATAACCTTCTGTGCTGCTGTGTGTTCGTGGGTGCAGGTTGTTTGAATCAAGGCACCACATGCTCCAACAATACTGAGTGCTGCAGCAATGCATTTTGCAGCAACACCACCAAGCAATGCACTGGTGAGTCTCGACAGTTTGTGCATCAGCAGAGGTGCAGGCAGGGTTCCAGGATAGAGTGACACTACAATTTTAGTGTCTTTAAAGACCGCGGCCCCCCTCGAACCACAAAAAAAAAGTTCTCCAGTGGCTACATGATGATCAAGCAGACACCAAGCAGACGTGAATATAAGGACACAGCTGTCCGAAAAACTGTCGGGCAAACATCACTCTGCTTCTGGGTGTTTGTGGTGCAGGTTGCATCTTTTTTTCCAATCCATGCAATGCCAATTTCGAATGCTGCTCTGGATTTTGCGACCCGACAAACAAGATATGCTGTGAGTGCTGACAGTTTTTTGCGCAGCAGGTGCAGGCAGGCTGCCAATAATAAACAACAGCAGCCATGGCTTTCAGCACAGGTGTTGCATCATGTATGGCATACAGTCTGCATGAATGAATGGCCTAAAAGCAAGGATGCATCAGCATTACCAGTAGCACCTGACCCGTATCATGGACACCATATCAGTGTTGCTGACCGCTGTATGTGTGTCCCACCTTGCAGCCTTTCCCGGAGCCCGGGGGCGCCTACAATCAGCAATGAGGTAAGCAGTACCGATGTGGACACCAGGATGAAGCAAAGCATGCACATCTCAGCAATTCACGGCATCTCAACACATGTCCAGCTGCTTTGCACGGGGCTTCCCACTGGCAACAGGTCCCCACAACATTGCTTGCCCTGCTGGCACATGCTGCTTGCCTTCTCGTGCTATTGCAGCAATTGGTGGAGCCTGCAGGCTATGGCGGAGAAAGCTATGGCAGTCATCGCAGCTATGACCACCGCGATGGTGAGGAAAACACCTACAAGGGACGTGATTATTACAGGCAAACAGAGAGCGACTATGATCACTACGATGAAGGCTACGGCAATCCAGACAGCCCCTAAGGCTACGACAAACCCCACCATAACCACAACCAGGACCACGGCCCCAAACACCACCACCACCGCCACCACTCCCACAAGCCTCAACCACCTCAGCCCTGCCCTGAATCCTGCCCCCCTCCTAAGGCGTGCACCAAGGTCCCAGAAAGCGGTGAGTGCATAAAAACAACAGCAAGGGAGGGGTTGTTGGTGGTGCTACTACTGATTTGGCAATGTCAACTGTATTCATGCCGTGCTCAGGATATCTTGCCAGGCTGATTCCTAGCTCTTTTCACAGTACTTTGCAGTACAGTACAGCCTGTACAGCAGGTTAAGTACAGTACAGCATGTACATCAAGTGCAGTACATGGCAGTACGGTACAGCCTTTGCAGTAAGTGCAGTATGGTACAGCATGTGCATCAAGTGCAGTACTGTACAGCATGTGCATCAATTGCCAAGCAGATATGAGTTTAGAGCATTGGTGGCTCCATCTGATCACCAAAGTGCTTACAGCGCCCGTCAAACCTGCCCTACCCCTAAATGCGACTCTGTGACCCCACCCCCCTTGTGCAGGCTATTTCATTACACGTTACGCAGCAGGCGGTGGAACGGTGCGGACCGTCGGAACCGGCATATGCCCTCCTGGCACATTCGTCACAAGCATCTCGGGGTCAACCGGCACTGTATCGTGGATTCGGGTTCTTGCACCCTTCGTATGCAATGACGGCACAGTCATTACCCTGCCGGGGGCAACCCGGAGCGACGGGGGCACAATAGGAGTCAACACCACCGTCAGATCTTCAACTGGATTTGTGGGAGCCAACATCAGAGGTGGCCAGTTCACTGACCAGTTCCGGCCAATCCCGGCAGGGGGTAATCCTGGAGACTTCATTGGGGGGACGGGAGGAAGCCCCAGAGACCCGTTGCTGTGCCCTGTGGGCCAGAGAGTCATTGGCATGTCTGTTGCTTTCAAAGAATTCAATGGGCCCGGTGACGAGCTCATCAGCGTGGCTTTGCTGTGCCAGGACTGCTCTGCAGCATGTGAACCTGGCAACTGCAGTATACGTGAGTGAGAGCACATTTCAGCATGAGCAGAGTCTGTGTTGCACATCAGCGGCCCTGTAAGTCAGCCCTTGTACTGCGTGTCTTCTGATTGTGCATGCGTTCAGCGCTGAGTATATGTGACTCAGAAGCAGTTCATGCAGTTGGGTTGTTGCCAGGCAGGCCCCATTCAGTCTTTTACTGCTGCCAGTAGAACATGTTCCAGAAGTTTTATCGCGACACCCTGTGTCCTGGGCAGGGCCCTGTACCTCCGCATACAGAAGCAGCTATCAAATTGTTGTCTTGTGGTGTTCTGCTGCTGTCCCATGCATGTACGCATTGGCCGGACTCCACCGCCACGCCCATCGCCAGTGGACAAGTGCCCATCAACGTTACCACTGGAGCTGCCCCCAAACACGGGACCTGCGAATGCCTGTGCCAACACCCCACTGAATTCTACATGCACAGTGCCCTGTCTGCAAGGTGCTGAGGGCAGCGCCTACACTATAAGCTGCAAGCCAAACGGCCAGTGGGAGACTGTGTTTGGTGGCGGCGCATGTGAGTGGCAACCGTTGCCGTTGATGTGGCACATCACAATTGTGATGCTTGCAAACACTGTTTCTTTGTGCTGTTGTCACCTGTCAGATAGTGATCAGCCCTCAAATATTTCCTTGTGAAATTATAGTGGGTTAAGGATGCCTTTGACATCAGTAAAAACAACAAAAGGCCACGCACACAATGGTGATAAGCCCCAGCTGTCCGACCACCAAACATTACTATATTTGTGGCTGCAGGTTGTCTTTCTCTGGACGGGATTTGCTCCGACAATTCTGACTGCTGCTCCCAGATTTGTGATCTGGGAAGCGGTGAATGCGCAGGTGAGACCTGGCAGTTTTGTGCATCAGCAGGGTGTAGCAGCAACTACGACCGGGGCTCTATGCATGTGTTACGTATGTTTCGTATCATGATGAAGTGTCATTGGGTGAATTTACCTTGAGAGTACCTCATTAATAGCGTGGATGCGATATCAATGTTGCTTACTGATGTTTGTGTTTGTGTATGCCTTGCAGTTCGTCGCAGATAACAACCCACAGACCCGCAGCCCGCCCTCGAGGGAGCTCTCCGACAAAGCCCAAGTCGCGGGAGGTGTTACGGCTGCTGCACACACACGTGCTGGCACAGCAACCACGGGGACAAGCGGACACGTATGGGCATAATCGTGCGTTCATGTAGTAAGCTGTGCTGTTGTCCTGATGAGAAGCAGTCTGGCGGGAACAGTGCAGTCCAGCATGGCATGCTGTTGGCCACAACACCTAGCTGAGGGTTGCTAGGCTGTTGGTACATGTGTTCCTCATTCATGCATTCATGGGGCAACATGAACGCAATGAGGTGGTGGCAACATTCTCACACGGAATGTGAGAAGAAGTCAGAAGCAGTGCAGCACACTGTGCACTGGCAGTGTATGGAGTATGGTTTGCCGCATGGCTTATGCATCAGCATGCCAGACCAGCTGACTGTTTTCCTGGTGATTTTGATTGGGTGCCGTACGATGGTGACGTCAGGGTTCCTAAACCTGACTACCAAGCCACCTGCTGCATCCGTTTTAGAATGTGGCCCGTAATCTGGAAGATGCACGATGTATTGGCGTGTAAGTGCTTGGTGTTGTGGAGGCTGTCGTTATCCATACTCATCTGCTGGGATGCATTTTGGGGTTTTCTGCCCTCGTGTGGTTTGCTGTTGACCAGTGTTGCATGCCGTATGGGCCTTGACTGGTCCTGGAAAGGTGATCAGGCAAGGCCGTGATCCATCAAGCAGCAGTGGGCAGTAGTCAGGGTCTCAGCAGTCAGTAGTAGTAGTAGTGGCAGTAGTAAGGTAGTGTACTGCAGCAGTCAGGAGTAACATCAGCTGTGCTGGACAGGCCCGTCAGAAGGGTTTGCTGTGGCTGCCATGTTCCTATTTGCGTAGCCTGCGTCGTTATTTTTCTAGGCTTGTTGGGTTCCCCCCCCCCCCCCTCCCCCATGGTGCGTCATGCAAGGAGTCCATGCAGCAGTGTCAGGGCGGATAGTGATACTGACACCACAGGGACTGACATCCCGATGCCCAACGCATGCCAGTACCACTGCGGCACACAACAGCCTGTGGCAATGACCGCCCCTGCAGTTGGGCCGTCAGGAGAGTCCTCGCAGGTTTTGATGATCACTGGTTGTCGTGACATGGCAGCTGAGCTGCTCCGGCACAAATAGTGGCGCAGCGCTATCTGTTTGCTTTACGCACCTGTGTCTGCTGTTGGCTGCCGTGATGTGGAAATCCTCTAATAGATAACACATAATGTAACTGGTGTGTCACATGTTTGTCACCTTGTCACCTACTAGGGCACCGTCAGAGGGCTGCTGGGACAGCAGAAGCAGGTCTTCCTTCAGCAACCTCAAATGGTTCTCAGGCATCATGCCAGGAAGTCACATTCACATTTAACATCACAACCCGTTGCAAAGTCACCCCCCCCCCTTCTTCACACAGTACGTTTGGTGCCTGACACAGGCTCTCTATGGCCAAGAGTGCTTCAAACCTGCTCAAAGTATTACTCATCCGCATGGCCCTGTGCATGATGCATGGGATGCAGCCTGACAACAGGTCTTGCAAGACCAAGGCACTGTGATAGCCTGGCAGTATGGAATACTATCATCCAGCACAGACCATTTGACATGCGACTATATCCTCTCTTTGTTCTTTCACTTCCTCAATATCTCACTTGATCGGGTCACGTGTGCGACAGCTGCAAGTGTTTGAAACAGGTGCCAGTCACACAAGGTCACAGGTTGGGGAAGGGCCAGCAACAGGGTGTCATAAGCCAGCACTGGAGCAGGGGTCGACCCCCCCTCTTTTTTGCTGTGCTGACATCTTGTTGCTGGGCTGTTCTGCAGGTGCGTTCCTTGTGCTTTTGCAAGCAGAGTGTTGCTATTGTTGACATCAGCCCAGCCAAGCTCAGCAGGAGGAACAGCCAGCATGACCCAGCACCGATGATCAAAGTGGAGCTTTGATGCAACATCCAGCCCAGCAGGAGGACAGCATCTGGCCAGGCACCTTCAGGTCACAGTGAGCCAAGGGTTGGGGGGCCCCGAAGCTCGTCTAGCGTCAGCTGCACATGCTGTCACGTGATCTGAGCTCTACTGTGGCTTTAGCGCTTGGCACAGTGGTTATGTGCTTTGATGGACGATGCTGATGTGTGGCAGGCATGCTGAGTAGATGGACATGGCTGATGCCTGTTTGCCTGTTGAGGTGCAGGTTTCTGTGGTTGGGTTTTGGTGCTCGCGGTGCCTCTTGGGTGCGTGGCTCCCCTGTGGCCCCGCTTGCGTTGTTCGTGTGCAAGGCGTGCTTCGAACGTGTAACGTCGTCCAGTATGCTGAGCATCGCTGTATGAGACAGTGGAACACTTGGGATCCAGGAATGGGTGAGCCAGCTGCCTGTTCCGCTTGAAACAGCCGTGACAGGTGTCAGGGGCCACTACCGAAAACAACGCAAGCCCACTATGCAGCTCGGAACGGGCTAAGTAACTAGGGGGCAGGGCAGGCTTGGAGCAGGCAAGTAGGGCTGGAGCAGCAGCATTGTGCGAGCGGGAGCAGTGACAGTTGGAAAGCTTTTGTGTTGGGCCTCTGAGCGGAGCCCTTAGCAGCGTACAGGTGGGCAGTCTGACGGGACGAGACCGGATGATGCAGCCTGCACGTAGGGCCGCGGTGACGGTTAGCACATGCTGCGACGCCTATATCCAGCTCAGTGTGCTGCCTGTTTAGTGAGAGGAACGGGTTCCGGCACTGGCCATGTCGAGAGTCCCATCTGGCCTGCTGCGACCTTCAGCTGCTGCCATCGGTGACCTGCTGTGATCCATCCATGCGTGCATAACTAGTGACTGAGACACTGCAGTATGTTATGCACAACCTGCCAACTGGTCTGGTAGGGTGGACTGTGTAGCTTTCAGGCCTGAGCAGCACGCTGCTGCCAGAGTGCTGTCAGTTGCAGCAGCAAACAACCTGTGTGCCTGAGGAAAGGTGCATAGTAATACCAGTGAATCTTGCCCACAACGTAGGCAGTGACCAGTGAGGCACGAGCCTCATTGCCTGATGCAGCTGTTCCACCCGTGCTTTGCTGCGTGCAACCAGTAGCCACTTGCCTGTGTCCATAGCCTGCCCAGTCCTAATTCCCCTTTGCTGAATTACTGCTGCTTAGTGTTCTGTTCTGCTGCTGCCAGCAGGATTGCTTTCTGCCTCTGCTACTGCTCGTCAGCGTTTTGCTTGCAGGGCAGTGACTGTTTGCTGTCAGCAAAACGGCAGCGGTAAGTCAGCCTGCGGTCCTGAGGTCCGCAGGTTGCAACGGGTAGCAGCGGTCCTGAGGTCCGCTGTCCGTATTAGGGCAAGAGCAGTGGTCATGTGGTCCACTCTCTGCCGCCAGCAACAGCAAGTCTGTGAAGCAGAAGCGGTCCTGAGGTCCGCTGTCTGCTGCGGCAAGTGGCGGTCCTGAGGTCCGCCATCCGCTTTAGTTTCAGCCTGAGCATCTAGTGTCAGCCTTAGGGCAGAAGCGGTCCTGAGGTCCGCTCTTTGCCGCGGTTAACGGTGGTCCTGAGGTCCACCGTCCGCATAGTGAAAGCCAGCTGATAGCTATAGAAGCAACAGCGGTCCTGAGGTCCGCTGTGTGCTGCGGGTAGCAGTGGTCCAGAGGTCCACTGTCCGTTGTAGTGAGCAGCAGTAGAGCTGAGCTCTGCTGTTGCTGCAAAAAAAAAGGGTTTCACTGTGCTTCATTTCTGTGAGTATTGGCTGATTGTCAAAGTCTGCTGCTTGCTCTGTGACCAACCCTGGCGTCGCCTCTTTACCAGCCGTCACGGCCGGCAGAGGTGGACACCAAGCAGTCACAAGTACCTGGTCACTATCATTTCACCCCGTCTGATTTCAGTCCAGTTGTCGCGCGGCGCCTAGCGGGTGTGTTCACACCGCCAGTGCTTACACCACTGACAGCGCCCACACCTGTTGAGCCCAACAGCCCCGCACCTGCTGAGACCGCTCACATGTGGGGGGGCCAGCAGACATATGGGGTTGAGCCACGCCCATGGCCTGCTGCCAGCAGCAGTGCGCCTGCTGCTCCGTATGGGAGCGCTGGTGGCGGCCCTGGTGCTGTCATTCACCAAGGCTTCCCAGCAGTGCGGCAGCTCTCTAGGCTGGCAGACACAATCATCAGCCGCGTGCTGGCAAACCCAAAAGCAGGCCGGGCAAGTGGTTTGGTACACATGCTCAGGACGGAACTGCCCGAGGGTAGCAAGCTGCGGTCCGACTTTGAGCACTTGCTGCAGCTGACCGGTGAGCAGTTGCGCAGGGCAGAGCTAGGGCTGCTGCCGCTGCTCACAATGCCAGAAAACTTTGTGTCCATGTTCTGGTCAGAGCTCCCTGATGGGGAGGCGATCCTCCACAACGTTCTGCAGCAGCTGAAAGGGCCTGGCGGTATCCCAGACCCTAGTGACCCCCGCAACCAGTCTGCCGCACCTGGCCCGCCAGGTCTGGGCAGGAGCAGTGTGCTCCATGCTCAGCTGGAGCAGCAGGCTGTAGGTTTGGATCGGGCAGAGAGGAGCCTGCATGACCTAGAACGGTGTGATTATGGGCTCAATGAGGCTTCAGGAGTGACCGCAGCAGCAGAGAGTGAGGTTCTGGTGGCACAGGGTGCACTACGACGGCTGCATGGTGACGCGGAAACCGCAAGCAACGCTTACAAACGGGCCCACAACGCCCTGGCTCAACTGCGTCAGCAGCAGCAGGGTGTCGCCCCTGGCAGTGCAGAGTCGCTCAACCTGCAGCAGCAGGCGGAGGTGGCTGCATTTGAAATGGCGGAGCATATCACGGGGTGCGATGCAGCAGACAAACTCGTGGTAGAGGCCACAGGAGTGTACCAAGAGGCTCTCAGCAACGCCGCTAAGGCGCGCGCGGCTCACGACGAGCTAGAGCGGGCCTATGAGGCAGAGCTTGCGGATGCGCGTCGTGCTGTAGAATCCCTCAAGAAACAGAAGCAGGACACGCTCGCGCGCATGAATGACACTAGCAATGACGGGCAGCAGACAGGCGTGAGCGACGCTCGGCACGCGCATGAGCGTCTGTATGTCACTGCTGGCAACGTCTGCATGACTGCTGCGATGGCCTACCTGCGCTTCCTCACAGCCCTGCTAACGGTCAAGTGGGGGTACCCCACTAGCGCGCAGCTCAACGGGCTTGGGGTGATCACGCGGGGCAAGCCGTCCTTTGAGGGGGAGGAAACCTTTGTGTCGAAGCAGGAAACTTACACGGAGTTCTTTGCCCGCATCGCGCATTACAAGCGCCAGCTCGTGCTGCTCAACAGAGACAGGGACCTGACCAGTCCCACTCTTGCTGGGCTGGGCACTAGCTCTGTGGACGTAAAAGTCAGGGACATGGTCGAGACCCAGATGTTTCAGATGCCGGCAAAGGACCGCACGGCCGAGGGCCTGGAGCGGATGGTCATGCAGGCACTGCAGACCGCTACAGACGACGCTGAAGCACAGCGTCAGGCGCAGATTCAGCAGCTGGCTGAGTCGCGTGGTCTGGGCATCAGCAGCTTCACAGGCGGTTCTTCTGGGCCTCTGAAAGGGGTGTCCAAACTCAGGCCGTCTGATGTGAGGCCTGGGCTGCAGCGGCCTGCTGAAGGTTGGGGTGAGGAAAACTTGAGCACAATCATGCGGAAGGTGGGCCCGGGCCCTGATGACATGTGCCAGGTGCACACCAATGCACGCTGCAAGGTCCTACACACGAACGGGTCATGCCGCACGCGTGCGGGCATGGGCGCATTGGCGGCGGGCGCTGTGGGTTTCGGCTATGAGTACTACGATGAGGCGTCTGGGTACTACTCACCTGGCGAGGCAGACCACCCGTCAGTGTCTGATATAGCTTCTGCTGTGCACATGTTGAGTGGGGTTCAACGTGTCCCCAGCAGCATGCGCTGCAGATCCCACCTTCCGGTCCACACTGGGCCAGCAGCAGCCGCCACTGCCCACCAACAGCTCTAGTGGCAGTCCTAGGCGTCAGGCCTGGGGCAACCAGAGTGGAGAGGAGCCAGCAGCTCACTGCAACCGGTGCGGCCGCACTCACACGGGTGGTTCTGCGCCTGGGGAAAGGAGCTGCTGGGGTCCCAACAGGGAGTTCGCCCCGCCTCACGTAAAAGAGCGCATGCGGCAGCAGCAGCAGCGAGGGTTTGCTCCCTCGCCCCCTCGTGACATGGGGCGTTCACGCAGTCCTGGTGGCGGCCAACAGCGCTATGCCTCGCCTGACCAGCGGACGGCGTATGTGCAACCACCACGGCAGCAGCCGCCACGCCAGCAGCCAGCAGCTGCTGCAGCGGCGGACATGTTTCCAAGTGATTCCACGCACCCATGCAGCATACGGTTGCAGCAGCAGCCGCCTTCAGCTGAGTACCATGTGCTGCCGCAGCCCCGGGCAAGTTCTTATGCCTCTTATCCACAGCTGGGGGGGTATGTTTCCCCAAACGCCCACTCAGCTATGGTTTGGGCATTGTCGGACGATGATGTGAAGCTGATAATCTCCAGCGCTGATATGCGGCCAAGGGGTGTCAAATCAACCTTGATGGGGCCGTTTATGTTGACCGTCGCATTGACTGTGGCCGTGATGTTGCCATCTCCATCGCGGCCTGTAAAGGTGACATTTACTGTTTCTGCCGTAACTGCTGTCGGGAACAGTGAGGCAACAGTGAAGGTGAATCCAGGCAGAGCAAACATGCCTACATGGGTAGATACTAGCACATTGGGCTTGCTCACAATCGCATTGGCGGTGCCATTGATATCGCCATTGCAGTCAGCAGTAACGTTGGTCGCAACAACGGCGTTCCAATTAAAGCCCCTGTACCCAGGCGGCATCGATCCACTGGTCTGGCCTGGACGATCGCGCTGGGGCGTTGCAAGGTCATCAAAGTCGATGACCTGGCTGATTGGCAATTCCGCGGCACAGCACACCGCAACGGCCTCCAAAATTCCGTTGATATTGTCATTGGTGCACGCCCATCCGCTGGGGATGGGGCCCAAGCCCTCGCACTTCGAAGTGAATTCACATCTTCACCCTCGCTGGAGCGGCAGATGGGGCTGCTGACCCTGCCCACACCATCCTGGACGTTACAGCTCCACCAATATGTCTGTCGGCCATGAGCACTGCAAGAAAGAAAGCGACAAGTGAAGCTGAGTTACATGGAGGATAGCTGACGTAAAGGGTTTTGCATGGGTTCATTCGGCCCTGGCCATAAAAGAAGTTATGCATAGGCTCCATCTGCAGCAGGGCTCACTGCACCTTGGTATACATGGTGTGCAAGGAAGTGTCAGTGTGGTGCAGTGCAGGGCACTGTGCCCCCGTATGGGTAACCAAGTATTGACGCTGAGCCCAAATTATGCAGGCCTACTGTGTGCCAGGGCGGAACAAGCCGCCATGCAAAGGGCAGCAGCATGCCAGCACACCTACCTTGGCCGCAGCACAATAGCCTGAAGTCTCCAAACCCGAAACCGTACTGCAGATAACAACATCGTCAGCATTGCGAATGGGCTTGTCGCTTCTCGTCACAATTCCAACCAGTACATGGCATATCTTAATATATATAAAATCTAAAGATATCGATATATATAATGCGAGTACATGGTGTGGGTACGGTGGGAGAGGTGCTAGCCTGATGCGATAAACGCAGGGGAGCACTGTTTCACTTCATTGAATAATTCCTTCATTTTTTTTGTCGACCGGCCAGCATACACGGCTAAACGAGCCCCTAGACATCGCATACCACACAGTGGTAGTGACTGCATCTGATGCAGCTTGTTGGCAGACCTGCAGACCACTACATAAAGTGCTTGGTGTAAGGGTACACATGTGTACACAGGAATCTCCAATTGCAATGCTGGAAGCATCACAAGTACGTCAGTCCCTACGCCTTTGGTGTAATCTAGGGCTCAGAGGGAGTGCACGTCTCTACCCCCCCCCCCCACTGGGGGTCAGCGTGACCCACAGCATCACAAGTGATCTGCCTGGTCACAGGCCAAGTCTCGGACGGTCTGGGACCCCAAGACAGCAGCACAACGGCTTATTGGGACCCAGTGAGTGGTTTGCAGTACCTTGCTGCTGCCAAAGGCAGTACCTCTGTATGGCATATTAAGCCTAGCACAAGCTGATCAAGACTTTCAGTGCTGCTTGGGGTGTGGGATCCGATCCCGGATGATCCCAGCGGCTGACAGTGATTCTGCCCCTACGATACACATCTCATGCGTGATCCATGATTGACCCAAGTGCTGCATGGGGTGCTTGCAAGAGCTGCCCGGCAGCTGCCACAGCTTCATGTTACTGCTGTGACTTCAAATCAACGAAGGTCACACCTGTAGCTTCATGCCAGCCAGTCGCTGACGACTGTTGTCAAATCAAATCAAACAGCGGCCCCCTGTGATAAGTCATCATTGCTCAGTTAACGCTCGTTGTTTGAGGGAACGCATGTGAGGCATAAATGTGCCATACCCGTATGCATCATTGTGGATAGCGTGACACCCACGGCATGATGCCACGGCCCCAAGGTCAGATGGTGTGTCTGCAGTTCGAGCCCGCCTGACCAACCTTGTTGTCAACATCCGCCTCTTCATGTGTTGGCTGCTCCTCTTCAGCACCCCTCCCCCCATTCCTGTCAACCACCCTCCCCAGCACGCCCCTTGTCACCGTCCAATCCCGCCCCCCTGCTCCCACCTGCCACTCTCACTCCCATGCACGTCTCTGTCAACAACCCACACTACCACAGGTTCCTCCTTGCTACCAACCCAGACTCCCTCTCCACACTCCCTTCACTACTGTACTCCTCAAGGTCCCCTCACAGAGCAGCAGCACCGTGTCCCTTCCGTGCTGCACTACACACCAACTGAACCTAGTCAACCTGCGTGCTGAACGGCGTTTGCAGGGCCTCCCTGCGCGTGGCCTCTTCAAATGCCTCAACAGATGGTTGTTGCTGTGTTGCCGTAAGACCGCATACGCCGTCAGCTTTAAGCCTATCATGCCTCGTACACCAATAATTATACGTTTTGTCGTTTGCTGACCCTCACACATGCACCTTCTCACTTTGTTTACATCCACAGGCGCCCTCTGATGCCGCCGACGCTCGCTGGGGTTATAGATTGTCCCAAACCAAACCGTTGTAGGGGGGGGAGGACAGGGGGTTTTATTGCGCCGTTTGCGAGAAAAAGCCTCTGGAAGGGCGTACTGCTGCCTGTTCTCTCAGCAGGTGCAGCCAGATGCTCCCAGGTCTCTGCAAACACCTTTCCTAATATACCCATACACAACTGCAGGGTGCCTGTGGCCTGCACCTGCCTGGCGCGTCCCCCCCGTGAAAAGTGCTACCGCACATAGATCTCACACCCTCTATTTTTGTGATGGAGTTCCCGTGATACCCTCCTGGTGATGTCCACCTCAGTGTTGTTGCTTCCTGGTGCTCGATAGCTCAAAACTGCACAGAATTATATTTTCAGTTGCATCACCTGCCATTTGTGATACAAACCGACAGACGCGCTTGCAGCAGCAGCATCCACCTGTCACATGCAAGAATACTTAGTTTCACTGTCAGTGCTGTCAGACAGCTGCAGGCTGGTGCAACAGCCCAATCCACTCTGAGACACAAGAAGGTTGCCAGTTCATGCACAGCCACCATGCTGAAGTGCAGAACATTGCAATACAATCCACTACTGTGTTCGTGCGATCAGGCCCAGGAGCTGATTGACAGCAGCTCACAGCAGCTCTTGAGCATGTTTCTTGCAACTCATCACCCATCAGCAAGCACGGATTGTGCAGCAGCAGCACAGCAAATGCATTGGAGCACCCAGTAGCAGCGCATCTCCTGTAGGTGTCCAGCACAGCACAGCTTTCAGTGCACAGTTGGGAAACAGTTGGGCGTGTGACAGACGTCAGCAAGTTCATAACCGTAACATCCATGCACCTGATCTACATGTGGCTTTTGTATCCGGTACTGTGTTGCTGTGGACAGTTTACAACAAGTGTGTCAGTGACTGTCAGTCACTGATGATGACTGCAACGTCCAAAGGTAGATACTTTAGCTATTGGAACCGCCACCGTGGGACTTCTGTTGGCAGGCCCACAAACCAACTCCCCCCTGCAGAGCTCACAAGTTCTCTGAGCTGTGCCTTACCGGGGTGGGGCTGCCTAATGGCACTACTACTAATCCTACTCCTACTACTACTACCTTGCACTTGGCATCAGCTAGTTAGCAAGGGTGGAGAGTAGGAGTCTCAGACACCGGCAGCTTGCTGGCCAGCACCCACCATGCAGTACGCCAAGCGCCAACAGCAGAAAGTGAGACTGACCTCACACAGGCGGCAAGAAAAGCTTATCATGGCAAAACAGCAATAATGCCCTAATCAGCGGTAAATTGCGGCAGTTGAGGGTCGACATCGTAGCACAACTCGTTTAAATTCAGGGCACAGGGTTCACTACTGATGCAGATCAGCAGACGAGAGGCACGGTTAGGCTTTCTTCAGTCAAAGCATTCAAGCAGAGCAGGCATCAGCTTGGGATGGCCACTCAGGCGAGGTATGGGCAAATATCCAGCAGGGGATGCTGAAACATGTGCCGATCCCACTCACCAGCCGCTTGGCTTGGCTGAGTTACCTGAGACCCCGAACCCAGGCTGATTGATATCTCTGATGCAGTGCAGCGTGCCACTAGCCAGCTGCACCCCGGTGCAGTGAGCGGGGCGCCACAGCAGAACGATCTAGAACGGAATGCTGCCATGCAATGCGCAGAAGCAACGGTGCAATCCTTGCTACAGCACTAATAGTAAGTGGGTTAGTAGTGCACGTTCAAGGCTCCGTTGGTGCACGAAAGAAGCTGATGCGTGTAATGCGCCCACAGGCGTTGGAAGTGTCGATGCAGACTTGCTGTTTTGCAGCAGGTTGCCAACATGCCCCAGCAGCAGCAAAGCAGGTGCAGAAGAGGAATGGCTTGCAAGGTGCAATACTACTGCAACTACTGACTAGTGCTACTACTACTACTACTACTACTACTACTAAACTGGGTCAGGGCCACGCCTGACTCAGGTCGGACCGTCCTTTCTGTAGCCAAACTAGGCTCATAGGGCATAATCCACAAGCAAGGGCCACAGAGCACAACAAAGCCACCTGGAGACCTGCAAATCTGGAAAGCAACATGCTGCACTTGCACGCCAAAAACCTGCTTCACCACATTTGTCCACACCGATTGTACTGCTAGCACACATAGCCTCACCACTGGCATCATACGGGCCATCTCATCACCCAAACAGCAACACACAAAACACCGCACAGGTTCATGCACCACGGCACCTACTCAGGCTGACCAACAAAACCACATGTGACTTCTGAGGGCACTATGGGATACACCCGCTGCTGTTGCGGCCAGCGTACAACAGCGACGGCACCGAGCTGGGCGGCAAACAACTCAGGCCGCGTGGCTCCTGCGCAGTCAAGCCTCAAGACATCCAGTCACCAACATAACACCTGCTCTGTCTGGGTTTCAGCACTGCCTGTCAACTGTACCCCATTGCACATAGCTTTGCCACTGACATACACAGGCCACATTGTCATTACCTTGGGCCGTTGCTGCCAAAGCGCTAAGCCCCCCTTCCCCCAGGCCGGACATTGTGCACCCCCCCCCCCTCGCCTTCTCCCAAAGGTTCACAAGCTGGTGACTTCCTTACAAGCAAACAACCCCATGTTCAGCGCCTGGGTTGCCAAACCTGTAACTTTGCAGATCCGGGGGCGGGGGGGGGGGGGGGTGATTACTGGTAAATTCATGGTGAATTTTGCATGCTGACTACACCCCGCACCCCAGCCACCAACCCTCGCTATGGTCGCCCACAGCGCTGTAGTAGTCTCTTGCGCCGTGCAGGGCGCTCAGGTATGTGCAGTTCGTTAGCTGCTTGTGCTACTAGTGACCCTACATTACTGATGTTGTGATGCTGCATGCTACAGGCAGAGGTCATGTCCCAGTGGGATGCAACATGCCACACTGCTCAGGAATGTATCGGTTACATGATAATACATCTTACGTGCTAAGCATGCGTACACACCACATTACTGATGTTGTGATACTGCATGCTACAGGCTCAGGTCATGTGGGATGCAACATGCCACACTCCTCAGGAATGTATCGGTTACATGATCATACATTTTCTTATGCGTACGTGCCAAGCATGCGTACACACCACATCACTCTATTTGCTTATTGGTCACCACTGTGGCCGGCACAGTCAGGGTCACTCATGTTTAATTCCTTCACAGCCAGCCTGGCTACGGTAGGGATGTTTTGAAACCAGTACACCCTGTTTCTTTGAGGGGGTGGGGGTGAGCAAGGAGCGGGATGAGTTTGGAGGCAGCTCAAGGGGGGGGGGGGGCAACTGAGATCTGGCCAGTTTGCAGTTAAAACGTGCTGAATGGGGGGGAGCAAGGAGCACTTGCCGTGAAAAAGCAGGGCCCCCCGGGGGGAGCAACTCCACCCGTGACACAAGGAAACAGGGTGTACCAGAAAAAAAAACGCTCCCTCAATGTACTGAGACCGTTCCTGAAATGGTGACGCCATGCCTAGGTTCCAACAATCTCCAAAGATGTGGTTTCGCCACAAACCATCACGCAGGGTCATTACACAATCAATACACAACAACAAGTACGCCCATTGCATTGCATTCGACCACAAACACTTACTACCAGTAGGACAAACGCTCCGAACGCATAGATTACCACATGACTGACTGGCCTGCCTCCCCACAGGCAACTTCAGACCCGCTCAATAAGCAGCGAACCTGCCGTGACAGAACCCTTGACGGAGGTTCAATGCAGGAATTGGAATCCCCGCGCATAAAACAGCTGAAAGCGTTCACAGTCACATCTCTCGACATCGAGCGCATCCATAGTGCTGAAGCAGAATGAGGCCTAGGCAGCTAGTTCGATATCAATGCTGGCCTCTCGTGGCCGTTATTTTCAGCAACCTGGCTGTGCAGGGGCTTTGTGAGGCAGAGGTGAGGCGGATGAATGATTTGATGGTTGTAGTAAGATTCAACAGCTTCACATGTCACGCTGCGCCCCAGCAGAGGCCATGCCTGCCCAACCACCTCTCGGACTTGCCTCGCAATGAGCCATGCATGTGTGTGTTTTCGAGCCCCATCATGATCTCTTCATGTAGAGTTTTATGACGCACATGCATAAACTCTTCGATGTGTTCCCCTGCTTTACTGGCAGGGCTGGGGCATGGTGGTTGAGAGACTTCAAACAGCATTGTTGTGGGCAACCCCGCAACACACTGTCGTGTCCACGCAACCATCGATCAGCTCAGGAGACCACACACGCAGCTTCCCAGCACGCTGAATGTCTGCAGGAACCTCTGCGTCTATTTATGAACTGCTGCAAACTCAGCAGTCTTACTGATCAGTCCATGAACACCCTGCTTTTGCTTTCCCGCTCTGTATTTGTGCCTGCGTGACTGCAGCCTGGCTCCCCCTACTACAAATCCAACGACAGGGAGAGGTCCTATGAAGGCTACGACACGCCCGGGCCCCACTATGAGCACAAGGATCACGACAGCTACTACAGGGACTACTCACGGGATGGTGAAGAAGCATACAGGCACCACGACAGCCCTTATGACTACGACAAAGCCCATGACTACGAGGGTCGTTATAAGAATGCAGAGTATCGCGGCAAGAAGATGCTGTGCCCACCAGGTGAGAGCACTGCTATGTCATAGAGGTGTGGTCAAAAGGGACATCGAAGGGGACCAAATAGGTCCTTGCAGCAGCAGCAGCTGCAGCCACAATGGACATGTGTTGTTCTTTGCCTGCCGCAGCAGCAGCAGCAACAGCAACAACAGCGGCAAGCAACTTCGTGCGGCATATGCCTGGAACGCAGGGTGTGAATCAATCTACTGCATGCAGAGGCACGGTGGAGATGACTGCTCATAATGGCCACTGTGTCACCGGGTGTTCTGGTTTGAGTCATGTCACGTTTTGCAGCAGGCTATGGACTCACAAGATCCGGCCCACCACCATTTGGCCAATTGTGCTGCTTGCCCTTGTTCATGTACCTCAACCTCCCCATACCCGTGCTTGTGTGTTGCAGGTCCCGTGGGCCCCCCTGGCCCCCCCGGGCCCCCTGCCCCTCCACCACCATGTGGTAAGTCCCAACAACAACACTATAGATTGGCAGTGAGCGCAAGCATCATACTGTCTACGCTGCTGAATACAGTATTGACAGCGGCTGGCAGCCTGGCTATGCATTCCCCGCTGCAACACATCCGTGAAAGTGTACTGGCCCACTGCACAGTTGTAAGCAACCGCCAACACCTTGCCCACTCTGACTGTGCCTGTTGTTGTCCTGGCTGCACTGCTGCTGCACGATTTCTGCTGCTGCTGCTGTCTGTGATGGTGCTGTTTTCCACAGGGGCGTGGCCGGAGAGTACAACTGCTGTGTTGGGCGACAATATCTACAACACAGCCGACACTCAGGCGAATGACTTTGAGTCCATGACCTGCGACACAAGGGACTTCACCTCTTACAACACATTCTTCTTCAACTGGACGGCCCCTGAAGATGGCGAGTTCAATATCAACACCTGCAAGACCCCCCGGGGGTTTTTGGAGGACACCGTCATCAACGTTTACACAGAGGCATCATGCTTCCTCCCTGTTGCGCCCTTGGCTGGTGAACGCAACATGCGCAAGCAGCCTGCGGCATGTCCTCCTATTGTGGCACGCAATGACGATAAGTTCCAACAGTGCCCGGGTTTTCAATCAGCCGTCACCATCCAGGCAACAGCTGACACTACCTACATCATCGCCGTTGGGCAGGTTTTTGACCAAGCGTTTGGACCGGGTGTGTTGGAGATCAAACCTCCACCCGTGAGGGATGAATTTTCTGGCCCTGCCGAGGTTGTTACTATCAACAGAAGGCAAGCACGCAAAGACCCTAATGGGCGGACCACGGCACCCACGCACCCGTACCGTCATGTTATGCCTCGGCTGAACCAAACAAAGCCAGGGTCCAAGGCAGTGTGCGATGCACACGTTGCGTATGACGATGTCGGGCCCAGTGACACTACCTGCAAGTTCTTTATGAACATTTTCGATGATCTCACGGGACAAACCTTCGCCAGTTCATGCACTGCTTGGTTCATTGAAGAAGATCTTGTGGTTACAGCTGGCCACTGTGTGCACTCTGGTGATGGGGGAAATTACTTCCTGGATCAAAATGACCCAGGTGAGAAGTTATGTGCTGTTTGTGTCACTGCTTTGGCAGGGACTGCCAGTTTTGGCGGCCAAATCACCCGTTGGTCAGACACCACGCCAACCGAAGGCATGCAGCTATGTTAGCACACACTGGTCGGCTGATGTTGTGATGTCTAGCTAGCTGGCAAGTTCCCCGTCATTGCTCTGCTGCTGACACATCATGTGTCGTCTGTTGCTCTGCAGGATACATCTGCTGCAACCCTGACCGTAACAACTCTTGCCCCAATGACTCACTCTTCAACGTTGTCGCTTGGGTGACCACCAAGGGGTTTGCCGCCCTGCCTTTCCCGGAGCAGTTCCGCAATGATGGGGCTGTGCTGCGTGTCCAGCCCTCGACTGCTGAGCGCACCTTTGCGCCCGAGACTCTCCCCCTCGCCACTTTTAACGGAGCTGAACTACCCCCCCTCAACATCACCACCAGCGGCTTCCCCTGCAGTGATTCCCGCTCCCAGGGGTGCGACGCCACTAACGGCCTGGACAGCGTGTGCGCCACTCGGCGTGGATACACCCTGCCCAATGCTCTACCGATCCTAGACACAAACAACGCCAATGGGAACGTGCTGCGGTACACAGCTTCTGGATGTGGCGGACACAGCGGCGGGCCTGTCTCCACACCCATCGAGGGCACTGAGTCCGGGTTTGCGATCCTGGTGGGGGGAATGCTTTTCTGCGCACTTGATGGAGATACCGCAGCCATAGTCTACTCCCAAGTTGTTGACCAGGTGCAAGAGTTTGGTGTGTATGTAGCAGCTCTTGCAGACGCTGTGACTAGAGTACAGACTCGCCGTGCTGTGCCCAAGCAGACCCGCCCGCCAAGGCGTGCCAAGGGGCCAACTGCACACCCACGCAAGCAGGCCAAGGCACCAAAGGAGAAGGCACAGCCCCGCAAGCAAGGCTAGGCTCCAAAGGTTCTGTCACCTAAGCATGCAAGCCGCTCACTCCGTAAACGGTTAACTTCAAGCTTGGCATTGTGACAGTGTGTCTGCTGGTACTTTTTGAGGTGTTGGTGTCAGTCACACCTTCGAAGATGGGTGGTTGGCCTGATGCAACACATGCTGCTTGTTGCGCCTGGCGATCCTGTTGGTGGTCGTTTTCACTGGTCTCAGCGGTGTGGCTGAGTTGAAATGCATGCTGCACACAGTGCTTGGAGACTAAGAGTGCTTGGTGCGGCCAGTCACAACATTCTGGTTCATTTGTTTTTCTCGCGTGCGAGTGCTTTGAGGAGGGCTTGACCTATGAGCCTTGTTGGGCTCCTGACAAAGCGATCAGGCAAAGCTCTGATCCAGTCAGTAGTAGTGGTAGTGTATTATTGCAGCTGTTGAAGGTGTTGTTGTTGTTGCATGTCTGATGTAGGCCTGCAGTGCCCAACTGCCACTGAGTCGGGGTGTTGTTTTACTGCTGCTGCCGATGAAGTTGTTGCTGTGGGACACCCACAAATTTGACCAGGCTTTGCTGCAAATGCTTGCAGCTGGTTCTGAGCACACACTGAGCGAGGCTATATCCGAGTTATCCAGGCTCTATTTGGTACTACAGCAGCTGCAGGGCTGTACATCCAGTCATCATCATTACACGTGTTTCCGGCCAGGTTCATTGCCCAAGCAGCAAGCTGCCAGCAGCAAATCGACCCTGGTGCAAGACAAGCAAGACACCACCAGGCGACCAGTGACCTAGGACACTAGAAAGCCTGTGCCAGTTACGGCCACAACGCAGGCATACAAAGGGCATAAGAAGCAGCAGCGCTGAAACGGGCTGCTGCAGACCACCCACACATGCTGCTCTGTTGTTTCAAAACCAAACTACTGTAGAGGGATTCCCAAAGGACCTGTGGTCAGCAAGTCGCAAGAGTGCCCCAGGCAAGCACCAGGCGTAGCTGGGTGAGCAAAGCTCTGCAACCCACAACAGTAGCTGTTCGCCAGGTCACCACACCAGCTGCTGTGCAACCACACATTGAAAACCGCCCCCAAAAACCATCCATGTGGCATCCATATGTCTGTGTTATGGGATAGGGCGGGTGATCCTGTGAGCTGTGTGGCAGACAACTCGATCACAGCCACAACACTCTCATGCACTGCTGCTGCTGCTGCTCCCTGTCTGTCCACGCAGCTAGGCTGCTCCTTCTTCGCCACCTGACGTGGGAACCCTCAAAGATACCTTGCCACGGCATCACACCACACCAGATAGCCGCTGCATGTAGTCGCTGCTGCTACGGGAGAATGGACATGTCCATATTAACAGACCCCCGAGCATGCTGCCTTTGCCGCATGGACGGACTCTCCGGCTTGGGGAAGGGCCACATCGAATATGACTTGCTCTAATTAGCCATCGGCTAGCTCCAGAGACGAGGCTCGAGCGCAAAGCGCTGGCTGCTCCATCACTGCATCGCTGATGTTTCCAGGACCACCGCGAGGAGGTTGCAAGTCCCTAGTCCCTTACATAATAATGCATGGTACATCCAGTACCATGCATTATTTAAAGCAGCACTGCATAGAGCAGATATGTTTCATGTGCGATGTTTTTTGCTGGTAGACAATCGCAACACCCAACAGTATTTCAGCATTGTCGTTGGTGTGTTGCTGTGGTTGTTGTCCGACAGTAACGGTTGTCGTCTGTTGCAACAATTGCTGTCGACGTCCTTACTGTTGCTCAGCTGGATCTTGGCGCATCAGATGTTGGGTTCAATGCAAGATGTCGGTGTCATCATTCGGGATGCACGCAGCAAGGCAATGCAGTGCTGCCAAGGCTTCACAGCATGTTGGGGTCGGAGTGCAGAGGCATTGGAGGCGGTAATAGCCTGCAGTCATTTGCTGAGGGAGCCGCTCCTGCTGAGGGAGCACGGTGCTTGGCCGATGTATTATCATAGGTTGATGTTATTGTATGTTTTGATGTTTGTTAGATGAATTGTTAGGAATTGCAACGGATGCACCAGTGGTGTCTCTGGTCACACCTGTGCACAACATGCCCGGCACAGCAGCTGTCTGTGCCAAGTGTGAGACTATCATGATGACACCCACACACTTTCACTTGCCTCTCAGCAATCAGGTCCGTCAGTGATGCATTTACTACTAACAGATACTGCTACAGCTAAAACAGCTTTTCCATGGCCATTCACTGCTTCTGGCAACACAAAGGTCACAGGACGTACTATATCAACACCAAGTCATCCACACACCGCTCTCAGCTCAACAACTTTACCTCCTCCCAATCCTGTGCTCGTCAGGTGCCTCCTAGCCAACATGCAAAACCCAATTATACTCTCAGCCTATGTCCTCACAAGAGGGCCGCATGATATGGGGGGGGGGGGTCACGACAGGAGAGGGCTCCAAAGGACAGCCCTTGGCGATCTGACGGTCCTGCTGCTGCTGCTGGTGCTACTGTCTCGGCTGCTGCCTGCTGCAAGCAGCAACTGCAGCAGCTGCCGTGCCTGCTTTCCAAGGGGGGGGGGGAGAAAAAGAGGCAGCATGGGGACAGCAGAGATAGGGACTATTTCATACCTGGGGCAGCTCTGGGGGCAAAGATGGCCAAGAGGCAGCATGGGGAGGAATTGGGATGGGGTTGGGGGCTTTGCGACAGATATCTGTACCTGAAAGTAAACACGGAACACTTGCTGGGAGTGCTGTTGGTGATAATCGATGGAAATGGATATTCTGAGGGTGCTGTGCAATTCCGTGGACAAATAAGCTGGCGCGCTGAAACACAAGTGTTGGTATGACTGTGCACAAGTTGCCATGATGAGCGGTGTAAGGAGCGGCCAGCTGCCCTGCATTGCAGAGAGCTGGCGCGTGTGACTCGAGCTCCTCAGGTGTGATCAGCAGCACCCCAGGCCACCGGGTGTCAGTGCAAGAAGCTTAATGTATGGATAGATACTGGCAATAGGCTTCGAGTGTTGGGTGGGAGGCATGCCTGCTGCGCAGCTGGCAAGCGGGGCAGGGGGCTGGGAGGATGGGAGAGTTGCAAAGGCTTGGGCGAACAACAATATATGAAGGGAGGACCGCCTTGCATATGACTGTGTATCAAGCGTAGAAGTGGATTTTTTTATTCGGCAGGACAAGTGCATCACCTGCTCGCCTGCACAACTTCAGCACGCGTTCGCATGGTACAGAACTGTGCTGCCAAAATATCAGACCGATCAGACCGACCACGGGCCCGTGTTGATCAACATCCCGGGATGGTGTGTATTCAGCAGCTTGAAACGCCAGGTCCACGACCCCGGTCCCTGTCTCCGCCAAACTCTCAAAATCCAAACCCCTCTCTTCCCTCTCCTCCGGAACAAAAACAATAAGAGGTCTCGCCAAACAAAAGGTGCACCAGCACCATAAAGATAAGACACCCTGCCAGCAACAAAGGTGCAAAAATGTGAAAGATTACACGTGCGTACGCGTGTAATCTGCGGGATTTGTGTAAGAGCTTTGGGGCGAAAGTCAAACGCTAAGACCTATACCCACACGGAATCTCGAACGGGCGGCCCTAAGGGCCTGGGCAGGCAACAGAACGATACCGTTTGTTGCCTACTGCATCTGTCGCTCCGTCAGTGCAGTCTTTGCTTTCACTTTCTTTTACCCGCCCTTACCCACCCATTTGGGGTTGACGGTTACACTCTGGGCAGCCCGTTTTGCTGCAAACAGCCTACAACGGCGCTACAAAGCCTCTGGATGCGCTACAAAAGAGCTGCATAACCTGGAAGCTACAACCGGTTGTAGCATGCTGTTGTGCACTTGCATAATTCGGCCTCTGTAGAGCCTTCCATGCATTGAAATATTTTGGATAAATTATTTGTCGCCACTGGCAGTCCTGTCAGCAGCCTGGTGCCTCCGCAATAGGAGTGGCACCAGGTGTGTGCACACGTGGCAGGTGATCCTGGCACCAGTGTGTTGGTGCTGGTATTGGCTTTCAGAGCAAACAAGGTCCAACTGAATAATTTGTGGAAGTGCACTTCAACACCAGTGATTGGGGGCCCTGAGGCGGGTGACTAGGGGGTTCACCTAGTGCCCAGTAGGGCAGCGCTCAAGCTCACTGGTCACCAAGAACCAAGCACGCACCGGGCATGTGCCTGGAGTTGCACGGTTCTGAAGTAGGTTAAAGTTCGTTACACGGGATTCGCACATCAATCAAACATTTGTATCCCTTACTCTCTGCTGAGCACCGAACCCAAACCCAGGCTGTTTGAACTGACTGGCACTGAGGGGAAAGGCTGAAACTTCACCGAATGCAGCGTTTCATTGTTCCTTTGTGTTACACAGTCGATTGCGAAGCTTACGTGCTGTGCATCGTAACTTACAACTTGGTTGTTGACATCGTGGTCAACTTTACAGAGCAAGGCTTGCACCGGTTCAGCACTACGTGAATATGGCACATATACCTTTGTTGATAGTCAGGGGGCGCAGTTGTCCTGCAGCAGCTCCTCAGTGCAGCGGCCAAGCAACTGATGTCCACAGTGATGGCAAAAAGACAGAAAGCGAGCAGGGCACTGACACCTCCTTTGCAGAAGCTCCTGTACAAGCTGGCAGCTGAAGGTCTGCCTACACGTGGGGATGGCACCTTCCTGTTGAACCGGCTAGGCCCCATGCAGCGTGAGTGCAAATGTGTTGATGTCAACAACCATGCATGCCCCAGTTGTGCACACTGCTGAGCAGTGGTTCTAGCAATCCCAGCTCTACGTTCTATACACATATGCAGCAATGGTTTGGGTCCTGAGTGCACATGGTTTCAAACCCATGTCCAGCAGCAGCAGCCCAACCTGCCTGCCTACTGCTGCTGCTGTTTGGCGCACCCGCCTGCTTACTGCTGCTGCTGTTTTGTATCGCAGACAAACTGACTGCATCAGTCATGCCCATCAGTACGTCACTCAGGCGGTGTCAGCTGAGTATGATGTTGATGAGGGACCATACATCAAACGCTGCAGACGTGAGTCTTGTCCTCATGGCGTTGCAGCTGTGGAGGATCTTTCATGTCTGTACAAACAAACACAACCTGCCTGTGCACATGCATGTTGAACTTGTAGCTATGAAGCGCAGATAGCTCATGCCAGCAGCATGTGTGTGTTTGCTGGAGCCCCCTACTAAAGTCCCTTGTCGCTCATCGCACAGCTCATGTCAGCATGTTGACTCCTGTCGCCGCCCTGCTGTTGCCCCTGAACAGGTGGCTGGCACACTTGAATCAAGGCACCGAGCAGCAACCCAATATGGAAGACTTGAACACAGCTGCTGCCGCACTGCATGGCAAGCCATGCACCTGTGCTGTTTGTGTTGCAGCAAGCAGCGACGTCCCTGCAGCAGACGCTGCCAGCAAAGCCCTTGAAGCAGCAGCTGCCAGTGGCATCCCCGGCTAGCAACGGCCACCACTAGTGCCAAGGTAAACCTTTGATATAGTGCAGGTTGTGCATGATGCCACCGCATGAGCTCACAGATAGCATTGTTGCCAGCTGGTGGACTGCCTCTGCGAGCATGTTGTGAGCCAAAGTGGCCACTTACCAGACTACAGCCAGCTGGGCTGCAGCCAGCGCAGATCATGTCAGAATGGCAAGGGTGCAACTTGCAGCAGTTGTATTGTTGATGCACATGTGTGTCTGCCCTGCCCCTGTACTGCAGGCCCATATGGACTTTGAGACTTCGACTTCAAGCATGCTGCTGGGCTTGGTTGAGCAGCTGCAGTGTGGTTAAACCGTGGAAGCACCAACTAGTGTTGTCTGAGTATGTCTCTTGCATGTGTTGTAAGTTGTTACATGCAGCGTCTGCAGTTGCAGCGCATTGCTCTGCATGTCCTGAGGGCCAGCAGAATACTCCAAGGTTGCCAGAAGGTGCCAGGAAAAATCATTTATGCATTGGCATTATTGTTTGACACTTCTGTAACTATTCATTGCCTGTGTACAGCACCAACTACTGTGTGGGTCTTGTAGTGCCTATGTAGCGCGATTGTAGTTGACGCTACAACGGCAACGCTACAAAAATCTTGCAGCGTACTCAAGACTACAAACGCACTACAAACGCGCTACATACACACTGCAAACGCGCTACAAACGCGCTACAAAGGCACTCTTTTGTAGCGTGTTTGTAGCTGGTCTGCACTGTCAGAGTGTTAGTGTGCAGCCTGCCTACAAGCACCAGAAGTCTCTCCGGGACCACTTGGAGATACAGTCTCTGGCACACTCAACTGAAGACCTTTTCTGGAAAAGAAGACTTGACCAGAGACTAACCACACCCCTCCAAGGGGTCTGAGGGATTGGGTGCAGACTGTCACTGCGGTGACTATGGCAGCCTGTACACTAACCAATTTTCTCACCAAACACTCGAATCATTTGGCAATGATGACATACCCCCAACCAACATTACTACATACAGCCTTCTGGCTGAATCATATTATTGGGGAGGCCTAGCGCCTTTGTCTGAGCCCCAAACTCATTACACACAAATGGTTCAAATGCTGTGTAAACCACACAGGAGCACCACAGAAGCATCACACAGCATTGCGCCTGGTCCAAGCTGCTATTTTCTGCTTCAACCCTGCTGCTGCTGCTGCTGCTGCTGCTGCTGCGCGGCGCTTGCTGCCCCTGCCAGCCTGCTGCTGACCGGCGCTTGCTGCCCCCTCTGCTGCCTCTCCTTCATCGCCCTCCTGCTGCTCGTCACCACCCTGCTGCTGCTGCTGCTCATCATCATCATCAAAGAAGGCATAGTCGTACCCCATCCCCTCCTCCTCCTCATCATCCCCCCAATCGCTGTCGCCCTCCTCAGACCCCTCCTCTTTCTCCTCCCCCTCGCTGCCGCAGAACTCCTCCCCCCCCCCCCCCTCCTCGCTGCTGCCACCCGCCAGGCGACAAAAACTTGGCAAACGTGGTATATACAAACTTATTCACCCCCAACAAGCGCAGAAACAGCGTTTCTGGGCTTTAGGGAAATTTGAAATATTTGACCGTAATTATAAGAGGCTTTCGTTGAAAAAACCTCCCGGAGCCGCAAGAGGTTTTTTTCAAGGATAAGTATTTATATCCAACTTACCTATATGGTGTATACGGTACTGTTACTTTTGTTGCCAATAGCAGACAAGCCTCCTGACCAATTTGACCGTCATTTTTTCTTCTGGTAAATGAATTCCAGTTTTTTCTTGTGATTGGATTCCCACCAGCTCGATCAGAGGCCAGCCTTGGCGCACTGAGGGCAGTGCAATGTCGATCGTTGATTTATGGTTTCATATGGGTGCTTCATTGATGTATGCAGGTGATGCCACCCCCGCGTCCGCCCTTGCCCTGGACGTCACTGCAGAGGCAGCTGACTACGACTACCACAAGTGGCGCGTGAACCCCACCCAAAACATGACCATCCTCAGCAACGCCCAGGGTGTTGCCACTGCTTCCCTTTGGTGCCCACGCTCTGGCACATACCGTGTGACTGCTTCCGTCACCAACCCTGGGGGCGGCGTGGTGACCTCCAACATTGCGACAATCCGTTGGGAGGATGCTGAAGATGAGGGGTCTGGGTATGGCACTGACAGGGACACCCCTTACTACGAGGGAGGCGAAGGGCCTCACTACAAGCGTCATGCTGACGATAATCATTCCGGCAAGGACTATGCTGGTCGCGGTGAGCGGTACGAGAGGCCCTCCTATAAGGAGCGCCACGGCTATGGTTATGACAAGGACTCCAACTACCACCGCGAGGAGTACAAGCGTGCTAGGTGAGAGGGTCGATTTTCAAGCACCGATTTATTTTTTTGATTTTGATTTGAACAACATTTGATTTTCCCGAGTCGACAACTAGGAAAATAATTAGCATTTTATTCCAAAAGAGTGACATGTTGTCCCTGAACAATTACAGCATTCCCGGCACCTGGAAACATCACAATTGACTTTGTTTTACAACCAGCGTCACAATGACTCCCGGTTGTATGGTGACGGTGAAGCCTGGCTTTCAGGGATGGCTGTGCGGTGCACAATAAAAACTTGCAGCAACGGCCTGCGCAGTAGCAGCTGGAAGGCATTGGCAAGAGACCACGTTTTCCAGTGTTTCGAGTGTTAAAAATCCGTGCTCAAGTTTGTCGCGCTTTGTTGCAATGTGCAGGTACATGGAGGCGGACAACATCTGAGGACACATCGACAGCAAGGGGCAGCCACCCTCTCATGGGACAACTGATCAGTGTGAGACAGGTGAGAATGTAAGGGCACGTTTCCCAGCAACCCCAGCTCGGAGGTCGCAGCTGGTAGCAGTGCGATCTCCGAACTCCGACCTGCGACCTGTGCGCATTTCCCAGCGTGTCACTGGAGCGAGTGACGGATCCTGTCGATTGACAAACTTTACGTAAGCATCCGAGGTCTTCAATTGCAACGACGGCAGCGGCATGCATCTTTTGAATGCTATTCAGTAACAATGAGGCACGTTGCATCACGTATCAGGCTACAGGCACAGCAACAGAGGCAACTCTTGCAGCTGGGCTGCTCATTTGCGGCACTTTGATGCTGATTAAGATATTGTATGTCCTTATTAGGCGATATGAAGCCATTGTTGAGAAAGTAACACTCGCGACCTGCCCAATAGGACCTCCAGAGGTGCTATTGGGGTTCGCAACCCCTTTTGCGATCGACCTGGGTCGCGAGCTCTCCTGTGAAACAACTGATGCACCCTCTTTCTCACACTCATCACGACACTCTGATGCTATACAGTGTCCACCTTCACTCACTGATCACGACACTCTGATACAATACAGTGTCTTCTCACCACAACAGGCTGACTCATCTTACACTCCCACTCCTCACTTTCATGTAACACTCTACCCACGTCAGTCCCCAACTGCTAGACTGACGCTCAGCCTGCTCAACAAGTGTATGGCTACAACCTCAACCCCCCCAAAGTGGGATGGGCTGAGGGACAGTACCTGCCTCAAGTCCACCAAACTGCACCACTGCAGAACAAAAGGAAGGAAGAATGATCTCAACACACACGCCCCCACCAGCCACACACCCCATTCACCCAACCTGCCCCCAACCAAAGACTGGCCTGGCAGGCCCCAAAAGCACGTGTACACAGCTTTCAACTATATACCTCATATATATGAGCGTTTCCTGTGAAAAAGCTTGTTAACGTTGTTAACGTCGCTAACTACGCTTAACGCGCAGAGAGCGACCGTAACAACCCCTAGCGCTGTTAACGGCCGCTCCCGGTCGCTACCGCCACTGGCTACCTTCCTTAACGCTGCTTAACGCGACATAACGCCCGTGCAACGAGGCGTTAACGCGCTTAACGCCGAATTAATGGCGGTAGTCTTGTCATAGTGAGGCTGGTGCCTCAACCCCCGGGTCGCAACCCCTGTGGGAAACGGGCCCTAACAGTACAGTACAGCACATGTGTTGAAGATAGGGGTGTGGCCGCTGCAACCTCTCCCCATCTTTCCACGTGCACGCTATGAAGGCCTGGTGACTTTCCTTGGCTGTTCTTTTCGCTTGTGTGCACCTCTGCATTGATATCGCTACATTTAACACTAAAATATATATGATACACGATTTGCAGTCCTCATGACAAGTTGTGCAGCACACCCGCCCTCGCTTTTTGCGTCTTCGCGAATGTCTTCACTCCCACAGAGGATGTGATCAGGACCCTGACCCAGTTCAGTACAAGTATTGTTGCTATGCACTACAGTGAAAGCTCGTTTTTTCGACGTTCGATGCTACGACATTGACGGTTTTTCGACACAGCTAGCTGTCACCGACCCCCTTCCCAGTGAAAACCCTCCCTAAACTACGACATGTAAAATCAAATGTACGACACTTTTCTCTGGTGAAATGCTACTAAGTTGTCGGATAAGCGAGGGCCCACATGGTTCTCCGACACCGCTGGCGGCCTTGTCGGAGCATCGGACAAGTGTCAGTAAGGCTCGAAACGGCGGGACTGGGGATACGGCGTCTTACTGTGACAGTTGGTCAAGAATTTCTTGAATCTAGGCCCTCACAATGCGGGAAAACATGCCAAGCAAGTGTGTTTTCGATTCTTCGACAGAGCTGGCACTTTGTTGCCTTGGGATGTCGTAGATTCGAGCTTCTGACATCTCGGTTTTCCGACAGGTTAGGCCTGTCACCAAGGGTGTCGGATAATCGAGCTTTCACTGTAGCAAGAACGATAGCAACTGTGTAGGCTGGTTTTGCCTACAACCAACAACGCTGCCTCGCTATGCCCCGCCCTGCCCCCTTCACATTGTATCCAGGAGGAAGAAGAGGTGTGATGACCAAGTAGAGAGAAACGCGACAGGGACGCGATCAAGCCCATCATGGGCAGTGCGATTTTGCGGTTTCTTCGACAAGTCAAGTAGCACGCTTGGTTTTGCGTGCACACATGGCTGGCTTTGCCGGGGTCCTTTGGAGTGGTATGCATGATCTATATTGTTGTCTAAGGTTGCATTTGCTCAACCCCATATCAGCTGATCGTGTGCATGGCGGGTTGTGCCGCAGAGTGCCCCATTATTATATGTTGTCACAGCTAGTGTTTTTTCGCATCTACTCACCGCCTTGCCCTGTCATGTGTTGCCGTACGAGGCCGGCAGTTGCCGTCACGCATGACCGCAGAGTGCCTCAATGTCTCGATGCCAGACTGTGTTGTCTGTACGTGCTATCATTGCTTTGCAGAGCACAAAGGCTCACCGCACAGCCATGCACATGGCTGTCATTTGAGATGTTGAATGAGGGCGGCAGTTGCCCGCAGAGTGCTTCATTGTTTTGGTGCCTGACTTGATGTTTGAGGTGTTGCATGATGCCCGCAGTGGCTGTCATGCATGCCGTCACCAATCAAAGTTCTTGCAGTAGTTGCTCTGTCACGACCGTCATGGTAGCTATGATCATCATATCTACTATCGGATAGTAGCTATGTGCAGCATGTGTGGTGTGTTGACCTGCAGAATTGCTGTCTAGACCCTTTGATGATATCGGTGCAGCACTATGTACTGTCCGCCTGTTTCATCTGGGGCTTGCCAGGACCCAATATTATTCATGCTGTGCACTTCTGCCCCGGCTGATACCTGCTATCAGCCACTGCTTCTGACTATTTTTGCAGAATTAGTAGCGCGCCTGCCTGTTGTCTTTCCTGGGCTGCTGGTCACGTGACCTTGAATGGCATGTGGGGCCAGCACATGCTGGGTTAAATGCAGGTTTATGAGCCATGTGTCGGACATGTTTGCCCTTGATGCCCTCCTAGTGCGACGCGTGTAGTACATGCGCTGTGGGCGAGTGTACGAAGGCTATCTACAGCTGCAGCTCTGCTGATGTTGTTCATGCATATGGTCTGGATCATCCGATGATCCGTGGCACGGTGGGTCATGTGTCATGCTTCAAGCAAACAAGCAATTTCCTTCAGCAGTCTAGATTATATTTGCGGGCAAATCACATCCAAGTTGCACCTGCAGCTATCAAGCTCAAGGGCTCAAGCCAGCCATTCACTGATGTCACGGAGCTGGCATAACAAACAGGAAGAATCAAACACTGAGGATCAAACCAGAGAGTTGCTGGCACTGTTGAAAGGATGAAAACCAGCCCCAACAATTCTCAAGCGTACTATCTAAGTGCACATCATGACTCAGTCATTGGATCAGTTCTGCAAGCCTCATGACGTGCCTTAGTGGTTGGATGTCACATGTCACATGTGACACGGCGAATGTCTCTAATGATTTGATGAGTTGTTACACGTCTATAGACCTTTGTGATGCTGCATGCTACAGGCTGAACGTCATGTGGGATGCAACATGCCACATTCCTCAGGCATGTATCGGTTACATGGTAGTACATCCTTATGTGCCAAGCACTGCTTAAACGGTGAACACAACACAACACTCTATCTGCGTGTTAGTCACCACTGTGGCCGGCACAGTCAGGGTCACCCATGCTTGATACCTTCACAGCCGCCTGGCAGCACCCCCTCCCCATCAATGGAATTAATATTACCATCAGTCCTTCTTCCGATGAAGCCCTCATAATCTGCTGGATTGCACCAGTCCCCATCTATTGGCGGTGCTGCAGCAGGGCTGCTGCGGGGATGGGGGCTGCCCCCGGGGCCTTGGCACCTGCGCCTTTTCTTTTCTGCTGCCGACCCTGCGTTGCGCCGGTTGGTCACCACTGCGGCCTGGCACAGTCAGGGTCACGCATGTTTGCCGCCTGGCAGCACTCCCTCCACATTTTCTTCAGCTCTTCGTCCCTGAAGCCCTCATAGTCTGCTGGATTGCACCAGTCCTCATCTATTGGCGGTGCTGCTGCAGGGCTGCTGCTGGGATGGGGGTGCCCCTGCCGGCAGGCGCCTTGGCACCTGCGCTCGTTCATTCTGCTGCCGACCCTGCCTTGCGGCGGTTGGTCACCACTGCGGCCTGGCACAGTCAGGGTCACGCATGTTTGCCGCCTGGCAGCACTCCTTCCACATTTCCTTCAGCTCTTCGTCCATTAAGCCCTCATAATCTGCTGGATTGCACCAGTCCCCATCTATTGGCGGTGCTGCTGCAGGGCTGCTGCGAGGATGGGGGCTGCCCCTGCCGGCAGGCGCCTTGGCACCTGCGCTCGTTCCTTCTGCTGCCGACCCTGCATTGCGACGGTTGGTCACCATTGTGGCCTGGCACAGTCAGGGTCACGCATGTTTGCCGCCTGGCAGCACTCCCTCCACATTTCCTTCAGCTCTTCGTCCTTGAAGCCCTCATAATCTGCTGGATTGCACCAGTCCTCAATTCCTGCCGGAGCTGCTGCAGGAATGGGGGCTGCCCTTATCACAAGTTCAACAGCCCCTTTGCCTGCCCCTATCCCTGCTGTTGCTGCTAACCCTGCTGCCCCAGCCCCATTGCTACTCGCAGGGCTGGGTACCTGCTGGATGGGGCTCTTGGGGGCAGCTACTGCATTGGATGGCACCACTAGTGCTGCAGGTGCTGCTGCTGCTGCTGCTGCAACTGAGATGGAGATGCTGCTGTTGCTGCTGGTGGTCGTGTTGATCACCCTGCTGTTGGTGCTGCGTTGGGTCGTCTTGCTGCTGCTGCTGCTGCTGCTGCTGCTGCTGCTGCTGCTGCTGCTGCTGCTGCTGCTCTGCTGCTGCCGGCCCAGCTGCTGCTGATCTTTATGTCGATGCTGGCAGGATTTGCCGCAACATCAGCTGCTGCTGCCTTAGGCTCCACCTGCCCTTGCTGAACTGTCACAGAGGTCAACCCCGTCAAACTTTGGTGCCGCTTGGTAGTGTCCTGCACTGTAACACTCGCTGACGGGGCTGTTGACTGTTTCAAGCTACGGGCAGCGACGTGGATCATGCTGTGTGTGCTGAGGGGAGGAGGCCGAGCAGCAGCTGCTGGTGTCACTGTCAAGTGCAAGGCCAGCATGAGGAGGCAGGCGTGTGCGACCTGCGGTTTAAGCATTGTATGTAAAAGGGTCGAGCAGGGTCGCAGCAAGGAGGATGCACTGGAACTGTGAGTGTCAACACTCACTACATCGCACTGATCAGTGAAACTGAAGCTGCTGGTACTGACTCCCAGTTGGGCTGTTGAGTCACGAGGGTGGCAGGCCATCAAACTAAACCAATTACATCCTCTCTTGCATATTGCATGCCTGGGTAAACATGCAGGCGAAACTGTGACCTGCAACTGACCTTCACAGCTGCTCGCCTGCAATGTGTTCTCTTGTCACGACGTGCTGAAAGTACCAATGTATCCACGTTTTTGAATCAAACTTTGATGATAAAAACGTTCTCAAGTCACTCACCGCTGTTCTCGCCTTCGAATCAGCCATTTCGAGAAGTTCCCAATGAGATCAAGAAGTGAGCTTCACACGCAATTGAACAGTACGTAACGGTAGGTTGAAGTGAACCGGGCTTGCGGGAAAAGACACAGCTGCATCATGTATCAAGGTGGCCGGCAGGCCAGCCTGGCCTGCGACCGACCTTCATGCATGACCGACCTTCATCCATATGGTAACTCCCTGCATGAGCTGCCCTGCAGGCTCCCTGTTGGGCCAGCTCAAAACACCTTACCCCACCTCAAATACTGTAAGTTACATCAAAATGCATCGCATCACCTTACCCTTGCGTTGCTTTGAAGTCACCCCACCTCTTGGCCCCTGTTGGGCCTATTGTCATATCGGCCACCCTCAGCTGGGCTGCATGGTAGCAAGATTACACAAGGGGCAGGATCAGCAAAACTGTCATCATCTCTGTGTGACCCCCCCCCCTCCTGCTACCAGCTGCTGCTTTGCATCGCCGCCCCCCCCCCCCCCCCCCCCCTCCTGCTGTCAGCACCCCGGGCCCCACTAGGCCGGCAGCCCCCTTATCCGGTGAAGCCCCACCCTTCACCCCTGATCCACCTGGTTGTCAAGGGTGCGGTCAAGGGGGGTGCTAAGCCCTTCACCCTCCTACCCTTGACGGGTGAAGGGCACAACCCTTAGCGTGAAGCCCTCCCCTTTCACCCTCTAAACACCACTGCATGGGGTGTATAGTGGCTGTGAGCTGCTTTGTGACCCCTTGCAGCCCTTTGTATCCCTCCCTCATTGTTGTAGTCTGTCTTGGGGCCTTCACCGTTGAGATCTGGTTCAGGAAGCGGCACTGCCTGATAGCGAACCCCTCACACAAGGCAGAACTTCAGCTTGGAACTGTCCTGTAAGGCACCTGAATGCTATGTGCTGAGCATACATGCTGTTCAAAACAGAATGGCTTTGTTCACGCAGTTGGCGCAGTCACGGGCCCTTGAGCACATGGCACCCTTCTTGCTGGCACCCTGCTTTCCCACCTTCCGTTTCCTGGCAGAAAACTGGTAGCAGGTACCACAAGGGGCAGGATCAGCGCAACCCAACCAATGCTGCTGACAATATGCAAGGTCATCACTTCTCTCTGACCACCACCTCTTGCTGCTGCTGCTGCTGCTGCTGCTGTTTTGCATCTCTCCCTTTGCTGCGGCAAGCACCCTCGAGCCCTGAGCACAACTCCCTGCATTGGCCGCTGGTAGCAGGTGACTGTTGTGCTACGGCAAGACTGACACCCCCCCCCCCCATGCTGATGACCGACCTTCATGGCAACTGCAGCTGCCTGCATGAGCTGCCCTACATGCTCCCTGTTGGCCGCTCAAAACACTCTAACCCAATCAAATACTGTAAGTACATCACATTGCATCGCATCACCTTACTCCTGTAGTGTTGCTTTGCCCCTACCCCTGGTTGCTTTTAAGTCACCCCACCTCTTGGCCCCTGAGGTAT
>VIIQ02000262.1:0-59022 GCA_007449985.2 Desmodesmus armatus
CAGCGGCGGCAGCGCCCTGCATGCCAAATCCTCGGGGCTCCCAGCCACAGCGAGGTACTGCTGCTGCTCAGGCGTCTGCTGTTGCTGCTGCTGTTGCCAGTTCTGCATCGGCGTGATGTGTGCGTCACCCAGCAGGCCGGGCGTAGCTCCTCCCAGGCTCATGGATGTGTCCATATCCATGTCCATATCCTGGGTAAGCTCCGCAGCAGCAGCAGCAGCAGCACCCGCATGGTGCATAGGTGTGACTGCAGCAGCAGATGCTCTGCCACTACCCAGGTGCTCCATACCACCGTGCCGCTGCTGCTGCTGTCCTGCGGGCTGCCCGCTGCAAATGCATCTTCCCCCTCATCCTGTCCCGCTGCCCTTGCCTCTGCGACAGGGGCTAGGGATGGGGTCACAGCCTCCTCTGGGATGGCCTCAGCTGCTAGGCTGTGCCTCGCCCTGCGCCCCACGCTCGACCGGCGGCGGCCGCCAGCCCTAAGGGCAGCACTGCTGCCACCAGCCGCCACTGCTGCTGCTGCCGCATGCTGCCTGCCTGCATTGAAGCTGTGAGCTCGCCAGTGCCAGTGGAGTCTGCGTACACGTGGTGCAGGGTGGTATCACCAAGCCCAGTAGCACCTGCGTGGCAAAAAAGAAAAGGGTGGCGGCCAGGGAGCATTGCAAGGAGGGTGGGGTGAGGGAGGGCACAGCTGGTGATGTGTGCAGCTGGCCATGCAGTTGGCTGCAAATGAGGCTCGCGCATGTCAGCATCATGCATTAACAGGGCACTTTGCCAGGCCGCAGGTCTGGGCGCAGTGGTGCAAAGCGAGAGGGACAGAATGTTGGTGCAGATGATGACATGCAATCTGTACATGACATGCTTGCAGCAGCTGCCTTGCAGTCGTACCCAGCAGCAGGTGCGCGCCTGCTGATCTTGCATCCAAGCATGCACAGAACCCTGGTGATGGCACATGCTATCGCTTATCAACACCACCACACCACACCTGGCACGTTCATGTTGATGTTCAGCGTGTCCTCCTCCCCAGGCACAAAGCCCCAGCGGCTCTGCTGCTCAGCAAACCTGTTGACGCTGCTGCGCCGCGCGCCCCGGCCGCCACCGCCGCCGCCTGCGGCCCCCATCCCCAACCCCATTCCAGCCAACAGCTTGTCTGTGAAGCCTTCTGTCAGCCCCTCCATGACCCCACCGCCGCCTGAGCCAGCCCCACCGCCAGACATGGGGCTCGCAAGTGGGGACGCCATGCTGCGCGTGATGCGGCGCAGGGGTGAGGGAGTGGGGTCCAGGCTGGGGTGGGGCCCTTGCGCGCGCTGCCTATGGCAGCAGCAGCCTCTGCGGCGGGCGCCGCGGCGGCGGCAGCAGCATTTGAAGAGCGCGCGCGCCTCGGGGACACCAGCGGCTGTGTGTGGCTGTCCAGCTCCTGCTGGCTAGCATCTGCTGGGGCCGCGGCACCGTCAGCAGCTGTGGCGCCAGTGCTTGAGCGCCTGCCCCTGCTGCCCCTGGGAGTGCTGCGGGCAGGGCTTACGGCAGGAGCACTGGTGTGGTGTCCTGCAGCAGCAGCAGCTGCGGCCGGGCCTGGTGGTGTGGTGTCCTGCTGGATGCTGCTGCGCCTGCTGCTCCTGCGTGGCGCAGGGCTGACAGCAGGGGATGCAGCAACTGCTGTGCCTGTGTCTGTTGCTGCAGAGCCTCGGGAGCGGCGGCGTGTGAGGGGGCCTACAGACGCAGTTCAGACATGGACATGCGGTTGCAGCAACTGTCTGTCTGTGCAGCTTGGCAACAGAACACAACGGCCTGCCAACAAGCAGACACGGTACCAAGGGCTGCAGCCAGCAACGCGAACAAGCCCAGCCACGTTGGTCAAACTTACTTGTAGGCGTGAGGTCTTGGCCCTGAGACCCAGCTGTTGCTGTCGCCGCTGTGTTGCCGGTGAGTTCCATCGCCACCCCCCTCTGACTCAGCCTCGTTGTCGCTGCCTGCAGTGCCCCTGGTCTCATCCCCCTCCTCATCCTCCTCTAGAAGGGCCGACAGCTCTGCAGCCATCACAACAGACAAGCAAACGCAGACAGCAGCAGGAGCAATAGACAAGGCATACAGGATGCCACAGTGTTGGGCTGATGCCACAGGGAAGGGTTGTGTCCGCAGAACTGTGCCCATTCAGCCGATGCATCGCAAGCCAGCTGGCTAGCTGCATCTTTCTGCTGTGCAGTTGGCATGCGTGGTGAAATGGGGCACCTGGTCACAACGGGGGTACACTGCAACCTTGACCACTTTGGTAGAGGAGAGACAGGACTGGGCTGTGCACGGCTACCATCCATGCACCAGTGTGTGCTGCGCTGTGTTGCGTGCGGTGCTCACTTGGCACATCTCCTGTGATGTTGTAGGTGGCATCACGGCCAGCAAAGAACCCGCCAGCGCCGTGCAGGTCTGCTGCTGCCCCATGGGCTGCTCCCCCAAACTCCATGCTGTCGTTCTCGTCCCTCAGGCTAAACCCTGGGAACCCTCCCATGGCCCCAGGGTTTTGCATGGTGTCATTTGTCAGGTCCATTGACTGAGGGGTTCCTGCAGGCTCAGGGCTGAGCAGGTAAGCATCTGCCTGCTGCAGTGTGTTGTGCTGGGGCCGCACAAGCAGGTCCTGGTCGGGCTGCCCTGCATGGCCCCATCTCCCTCCTGCTGCTGCTGCTGCGGCTGCAGGGGGTCCAAAGTCGTGTGGTGCTGGTGGGGGCATCTGGTTCTGGAGCTCTGCTAGGGGCTGTGTGTCTTGTGAGGGCATGGCTGGAGAGCTCTTGTCCTGTGCAGTGGTGTTAGCACAACGCAGGCAGTTATGTCAGCAGTGAAGGGCCCGTTGGTGCGGCAGATTGTACAGTGCAGGTTGCAGGTGGCTGCATGTGCTGGATGTGCTGGTTGCTTGGGTCTTTGTTGGCCCAGGTGCGCTGCTGGGTGATGAAAGCTGTAGTGCAAGCATATTTTTGCCTCAGGAACCAAACTTCTGGAAGACCAGGAGGCTTCAAATAGCATGCAGGCAGCACACTCACAATGCTGAAGAGGTGCCGGGTTTCAAGCTCATCATCTGGTGCAAAGCTGACCCTGCGCCCCTTGGCACGCAGGCTCTTGCGCCTGTTCTGCTCCTCTTGAGACTGACGCTTCCTCAGAATCTGCAGCACAGTTGTCAGCCCCTGCCTGTCACGACTGCTGATGGGTGGTGCAGTTGGTGCAGAAGTGCTCGTGCCTGCCATGCTGCGTTAAGCTGCTGCTGCCGGTGCTGCAACACAAGCAGGTTGATACTAATGCACTACTCACAGAGGAGGGCGTCCTAGCGCTAGGCTGCATCCTGCTATCGCCTGCTGAATGCTGTGCTGTTCCTGCTGTTGCTGTTGTTGCTCCTTGCAGTCCTTAGTGGCCCACACACGCTCAATGTGTGGGCGCTACAGACAATCACGTAGCGAGAACGTCACAGACCGGAGACATGACACGCGAAGCAGGACGCCGAGGAATTCGGAAGCACACACATCAGGGGACAAGTCCCACGCTGGTCCTGGTGTGGACTTGAAGGTCAAAACAGACTCTGACTTCAAAGCCTTCATCGACAAGTCAAACTTCCTTGGAACGAGCTGCCGGGAGCGATGGGCTGAATTTTGAACACGAGTGAGGTCACACCCTCCAGACGTGCATTGAAGGCAGAACTCCAGCTTCTGGATTCTTGTACTGGTTAATTCTTTTGATTACGGCTAATGCAACGTGCTCTGGTTCGCTTCTGTCGTCTCAACCCTTCCAGAATCATGCAGACCATGCAGCTGTCAAACCGTGTGCGTGCATTCGTGCCATCAGCACCGTCGACGGTCGGTCGTCGTAACTTACATGTCGCCGCCAGCTCAGCTTCGGTGGGTCTCAGCAGAAATGTTGTGCAGCCTCATTCAGATCACTTCCACACCACACAAACCTACCACCCAGTCCTTGCGTCCCGAATGCTTTAACCTCCATGGACGTTCATGTTTTTGCAGGCAGTTCAGCAGACCATTGCTGACAACAAGGTGGTGGTCTATTCTGCCACCTACTGCCCATACTGCTCCCAGGTGAGACTGGGGGGGGGGGGGGGGGCTTCCTTGCATTGAAGCACATGATCGGGAGGGAGGGGGGGGGGGCGGGAGGGCGCGCACCCTCCTTTAATGTGGCCGTATGGCGTGAGTGGCTGTGGTGCAGTGCATCCATATTGACACTTGGTGAGCAGGGCAGTGCGTGTGTGTGTGTGTGTGGGGGGGGGGGGGCAATAGGAGGGCAGGGGGCACGGGACTCCTCACAAGGCCAACATAGTGTGGGCGCAGTGCACTTTATAACCTGTAGTTTGCCCCGCCACAACCCCTACATTGTGACTGGAATGCACCAGCTGATGTAGCAGCTGGCCTGCAAAATAGGTCCCCCCCCCCCCCCGCGCCGCACATGCACAGCAGAACACATCGCATCGAACTCAAGCCACCAACTGTCTGCTCCTGCCTACACCCCCACAGGCCAAGGGCCTGTTCAGCCAGCTGTCAGTGCCAGCCAAGGTCATTGAGTGTGACGTCACTGAGGGGGGCGACAAGATCAGGGAGGGGCTAACGGAGGTCACCGGGCGCCGCACAGTGCCGCAAGTGTTCATTGGCGGGAAGCATGTTGGCGGCTGCGACGGTGCGTCTGCAGCTCTTATACACACATATACAGTCAGGGTGTGGGTGGCAGGTAGTCGGCGCACTGCCTCTGTGACAGCAGTGTTGTAGGCATGTGATGCATGCGAATGCGGGAGCAGAGCAGCAGGGGTGATGCTAGCAGTGCCATGACACAGGGGCAGTTACTGGGTGTGTGCCTGACATCGGGGCTGCAATTGGTTTGCTCAACGAGCCAATTTGAATTGTCAGCAGCAGGCATGCATGCATTACCTTGGGGAGGTTGCCAATGCACACAGAGGAGGGCAGTAGCTGTACAGCACTTAACCTCGCGCACGAGCTGTTACAGTCAATGAGTGTGCATCTTCAAACTCTGCTTGTGCTGGTGGCGACAAGAAGCTGCCCCGTGAGGGCTGAACTGTGGGAGAAATGTGAGAACGCGATACCAACAGTTGACTGCTATGCCTGTTCACTGACATGCTCCTTGCGTCCGCTGCTGCCTGCTGCTGCTGTTTGTTGCTGCCTGCTGCTGTTGTGCAGACACTATGGCAGCATACCAGTCTGGCAAGTTGAAAGAGATGCTGGCTGGCGTGGGCATCAGCATTTGAGCGGTTCTATGTGCGGCAAAGTTGATAGTCAGTGACTGACACCACAGCCAATTGCATTGCAGTTGTCCCTTTTCTGTAACTGTATGGGGTGCTCGATGTGCCCAGTCGCAGACTTTCCAGTTGCAGGCTATTGCATAGTCAAATTATGTAGGTTTGAGGGCCGCTGACGAATGGTTGGCTGGCTCCAGGCAATGTATCTACTGCTCACACAGTGGTACAGTGAAGCAGTAATGCCGTTAAGCAGCACGTTTCAGCAACACAACACAACCCAATACATCCAGGCAGGCAGCTACTACAGCTGGGGTCCCTCGACCTGCAGAGGTGCGATTATGGGGGGGAGGTTGTTACAAGTAGATACTTTCACCGCAAAGCGGTACTCTCTACACTTGATCGACTGGGTAAGCCAAAGACGCACACCTGAACCGAGGGAACCTGCAAAGACACGTCAGACAAGACCAGCCCCCCAAAAAAACACACAGACATGGCAACTGCCACACACACCGAGTATAGTATCGTGCTTTCAAGACTCAGCTGTAAATCTGCAGTCTACACATACCGTGCACGCACACACATGGGTTAGTCCTTCAAGCAGGGCAGAAACACTGTTGTACAACTAACACATCAAAGCCAGCACAACACCTTTTGAGCTAACACGCAAAGCAGTACCCACAGGGTGGCAACCACAAGGGCCCCTACGGCGACTCCCAACACATCTACTGAGCCCATTGTTGATGGGCTGGCCCTGCGCCGCAAGCAAGCTGGGTATGGCATGACGGCCACATAACCCAAGGGTTGCAGCGCAGGGCGGACTCCAAAGATTATGCGAATGGTGTTGTGCTGCAACTCACAAGCAACTGGGTGAGCAGTGCTTGATGGCAGCAGTAATCAAGCTCTGCTGGGGAAGCAACATATGTCAAGAACAAGTGACAGGGAACCGCTGCATGTACATGTGTTGATTGGCCAGTGCCAGTGCTGCTGTCTTCCCAACCAGGGGCCACCAACCCCATTGCAACATATCGAGGCATCACCAGTAGACTACTTCAGCTGGGGTTACTTACCAGACCACAGAGATCAATGCAGCTACTGTGCTTCCAACCCGTTTTCAACCCACAACCAGCTGATAAATGAGAGCAGTGGCCAGCCTGTGCTGCCCTAACCAAACAAACCGACCCAGAAGCGCGATGCCACCCCTCTACTTGGAATGTGAAACAGACTGATGGAAACCAACACGCAGACTTAAACTGCAAGGCCATGTCCACCAGGGTCCACTGAGACCCAGTCCGAAAGTTGAAGTGCAGAACGTCTCCAGCGACAGGGCCAGCGGATTGCTAGCGGCACGTGCAAGGGCAACAGCACGCTTGCCAAGGTCACTACATTGTGAGCGTGGCACAGTTTCGCTCAACATGGCGTCTTTCACTGCGTCCAGCTGCAACAGGGTCGCCCAGGTACGCTTTGTGGCATTGAATTACATAATATCCATTGCGATAGAAGTTCCTGACATTTTGTTTCTTGTTGCAGCGGGCTGGCTCCGTGCGGCGGTCAGTTCAGCCATTCACAACAGCAGTCCCACGCCCAGCAGCCCGCCAGCAGCAGCAGCTTTTGGCTGTTCAATTGCAAGCTGCAGCGCAGGTGAGCCTGTTTTTGGCTGGAGAGCGCTCGTTGGCTGGACAGCAGCAGCAGCAGTAGCTTTCTGTGGCCATCAATCGTGAGGTGGCATCAGGGCTGTCCACCGTCGCTGGCTCCCAGCACAGCGGTCATTTGAGGGCTAATGATGGTGTCGAAGTCTGCTCTCGCAGCAATTGGGTGTGCAGTGTGAGACTTGGACAGCAGCAGTGACACTGGCAGCAGCAGTGACAGCAGCAGTGGTGGTGGTGTGGCACAGTCACATAAATCAGAGCAGCAGAGACAGAACCGTCAGATGAATCAGCCACAGCAGTGTGGTGTTGTCATGGCAGCAAGCAGGCAGCACATCACATGGCCAGATCCCAGCTGGAAAAGAACACAGCCTGGTGATGGTGTGTCCTAGCATCACAGGGACAGCCCGTTCAGATGCTGGACATTTTCATCTGCTTTAGTCTTTGCAGGGACAGATGTCTGTTATGCCCACTACGGCTAGCTATGACAGCCCCTCACCACAGCCGTGTGCCTGTCTTGTATGTCCCTTGCAGGATGAAATCATTGATCTCGATGCAGTGCAGCTGCAGGGAGCAAAAGCAACAGACGGCGCAGCAGAGGTGAGCCTGGCAGGCCTGCTTCATGGCTAGTCCATGCCTCACGACTGCATGCAGGCTTGCAGCCACAGCAGCCATCCTCCTGACGATATCAAGTTGCAGGCACGTGCGGGTCCTCAAGCAGTGGAGTGCTGTGCTGATTGGTGTGTACTGCTGTGTTGGGTGTATTATGGCGTGCTGTGTGTGCAGGCACAGGAGTTAAGCATGGAGGAGTTGATTGCAGCAGCTGAGTCCACACACAATGCCAACCTGGCGTTTGCAGATGTGGAGGCAGCTTTTCTGGAGGGTAAGCACAGCTGCTGGTTCAAACATTTTTAGGTCCACTTATGTTTTTGCATGTGCTAGTCAACACAGCTTCAAGCTCAGCACAGTGATTGGACATCCTATCATCCCATCTTCCACACGAGCCGGTCAGCCTCAAGCTCATGAAGAGTTCTTGCCAGAGTCACAGTGCGTCTGTGCTGGGGCAAATGGCTGATTGGGTTGTTGGTTCGTTGGTTCGCTGGAAAAGAGCGTTGGCAGGAAAGGAGCGGAGCACCTAGTTCACATGGGGGTATTGCTGTTGTCAGCCCATGCTGGTCAATCTTAGTGCTGGTCAACCAAACCTTGGTGATCGAGGTGCTGCTGCTGATGTTACGTCACCCTGCAGCACTTCTCATCGTGGGTTGCATAATATGTGCCGTGCTGTGCTGATCTGATCTGATCTGGTCCCTGTCCCCAGGCACCGCGGACCAGGAGGTAGCCAGCTACCTGTCAAGCCTCCTTGCACCCTTTTCTCACTCTCTGTGTCTGTCTGTACGTCCGTGCCGTGCTGTGCTGTGCTGTGCTGCAGGCACCGCGGACCAGGAGGTCGCCAGCTACCTGTCAGGGCTGCAGGCTGAGGCTGAGGATCTGCTGCTGGAGGGCAAGGGCCCAGCCGCACAGGCAGCAGCAGCAGCAGTGGCAGCAGCAGCAGCAGAGATGGAGGAGGCTGGGGACGTGCCTGAGGCCCCAGTGGTGGCGGACCTGGGCCGCAAGCCCCTAAACTACGGCCCTAAGGATGTGCTGGAGGGCATGCCCAACGAGGAGGCCATCGCTGCACGCAGGTGGGCTTGTCTTCCTATCGGGGTTTGAGGGGCTTAGGCAGGGTTCAGGGAGGATATGAAGAGGGGTTAGGGCTTGGAGGGGCGGTCTAGAGGAGGCCATTGGTGCACACAGGTCGGCCTAGCTGCGCTTGTCAGGGGTTTTGAGGGGCCGTGGGGTCCCTAGAGAAGGTACTGGGAGGGTGTAGGGCCCCAAGGATGTGCTGGAGAGAATGCCCAATGAGGAGGCCATCGCGGCACGCAGGCTCTGGCTGCGCTTGACAGGGGCAGCAAGGTGCAGTGAGCACCAGGGAGGGTTTAAGGGCCCCTCAGGGGAGGGGGGTGATGCCCAATGAGCTAGGGCTCGAGAGAAGGGGCTGGCTTCTTAGGGAGGGTCAAGGGCGTCAAGAAGTGGGGTTTTGTTGTGCCAGGGCGCCGAAGCAGACTGTGGGTGGTGCTGCTCGGGGCCGGTAGGTGGAGGGCCTGCGCAACGAGAAGCCATTGCTGGAGGCAGCTGGGGCCTGCTACACCTCAAAACCTGACAAGCGTTCGGTGCGGTAGGCGGCAAGCTCGGCGCTCCGCACCAGACTGTGCCCTGAGCCCCGTCATGTGCTGGGGTGCTCTACTTGTGTTGGCGTGGCAGGATCCCAGAATGCTGACCATTTTTGCCACTGCTGCGTGGTTGTGCTGCAGGGTTGTGAAGGGTCTGAAGCTCAGCAAGGAGGAGCTCGGCCAAGAGCTGCTGCCAGAGGTATGCTTGCTGAACAGTATGCTTGCAGCACAGGACAGCAGTTGGTGGGAGGCCACAGTACAGTACAGGACAGCACAGTAAAGCTGTGGGGGTGGGGTCACAGCACCGCACAGTACGGCACAGTGCAGCAGTGCGTGTGGGGTCGGCAAGTTGTGGGTCCAAATCGTTTGAAGAGGCACAAGAGACGAGGCGCAAGCTCGCTGACGTGTAGTGCGCTTCGGTCCACAGCACTCGGTAGTTTATTTGAGCAGCTTGCCTTCTCGGTCGAGCCAAGTCAGAGAGTTTGTCACACCCTAGGTGTCAGGGGGGCAGTGGCTCATGCAGCAGACGTTAGGTTGTGCCCCATAGCAGCCCCCAGCACAGCCCTTCTCAGTTGTGTATCCTGTTCTTATTTTCCTGTCGCTGCTGCAGGATTGGGACACCACCACCGTTGAGTGGTTCAGCAATGACAAGGAGACAGACATCGCCCTGCCAGAGTACAAGCTGACATTCCTGTGGCTGGATAAGACACTGGCATGCGGGGTGGACCAGGTGAGGCCAGGGTTTAGGGGGGGTCAAGGTTTAGGGGGCAGCGGTACAGGTTGTCGGGCAGTAGCAGCGGCCCTCCTGTGGCTCGATAAGAGTATCGGGGTTGGGGTTTAGGAGGCTCAGGGTGAGGGCGCAGCAGTTTAGGGCGTAGTTCAGTGTGTGAAGCAGCAGTAAGGGCCTTTCGCACAATCATGGGGCAGGGACAATCAAGGGGCAGAAACAATCAAGCCGGACAGCAACAACAACAGCGGCCATGACTTACCCATCATGACCCACCGACCCAAGCCAGCTGTACATTCAGGCTGCATCAACAGGTTACTGTGGGAACCTGGACAGCACCTCAATAGCATGGAGGTGCCCTCAAACATCTCCGCTGACCCACTTCTGACGCACTGCCTCTGCTGTGTGCTCTGCCACCCTTCTGCTGCTGCTGCTGCCTTGTGTCTCCGTGTGTGCTGCTGCTGCTGCTGCCGCTGTGTGTGTCGCTCAGGTGTTTTCACGCGGCAACAGCGCCCCCCTGACGGAGTACTTTGTGTGGCCCGTTCAGATGCCTGGGAGGACATGAAGGTGTCTCTGGAGTCCCGCCAGTGGGTGGGAGACGCAGACAAGGTCACACTGCTCAACAGGCTCACAGGGGTGAGCGTGACCCTGCACCAGGCTATAGGGTGACCGGTAGGGTTTGGGGGTTTAGCAGGAAGCACTGCCGTGGTAATTGTCTTGTTGAAAGCAACAGAGTCATGGATATTCCTGTCAATTTGCAGCAGTTCAGCGCTACACCTGCATCACGCGTCAACGGTGGTATGTCCAGTCCTGTATCAGCTTGCAAATGCTTCACTGGCAAGCCACGTGTGTGGTGGCGGTCCCTTGCCAGTCCCGTCTGTCCCAGCGCTGTCTGTCCCTCCCTGTCCGTCGCGTTCCTCGCCGTTCATGTCCATGTTTCATGGCACATGAAACCGACTTTTTCAATGTCACATGAATGCAGGTCATCAACTTCTGGACAGGTGTCCAGGAGTATGGGGAGGACAATATGCCACTGGCTGAGGCAAAGCCCCCAAGCATCGACGAGGCCCGCGCAGCTTTCCCCGACTGCACATTCATCGGCGCATAAGCAGCCGGTTGTTACGCTTGCCGCTGCTGCTTTCGGCAGTGGTCGCATGGTGCAGCAGCAGCAGGAGAGCAGTTTTTGTCAACCGCTGCTCCTGCAGCGGCGGAGGCAGCAGCGGCAGCAGTGGCGGCAGCTTTGCTGGCGATAGGGATGGCAGCGCAGCAACTACTGCTCAGGGCTTGCTGTTTTGGCAGCAGGAGCAGCAGCGGCGGGCTTTTCTTGTGGGCTTGTGGGTGTGTCAAGAGCCTTGGGGCTGACAGGGTTTGAAGTTGTTGGAGAATAAAACCCTTTGTGCGGTTGGTGGCGTGTGTGGCAGATCACTGCGCTTGGTGTGCAGGTTTTGGCTGCATGTGCGGGAAGGTTTGTGTGTGTAGCTGGTAGAAGCTTTGTGGGCTACACATGGTATATGATCCACTGCCTGCCCTGGTGGGCACGGCTGGGTTGATGCAGGATGTCTGATAGACTTTGCTTAGTGTATACTGCAGGGTAACAGATTCAAAAATCAAACCATATGCAGTGCATCGCCAGAGGCTTGTGACAATCCCCTTCTTACAGAGCACTCACAGCTGACATGGCTTTCTCTCAGAGAAGGCTTGCAAATCTTGCCAAACAGAGTCAAGTGCGCCGGTGCACGCCACCTGAGTATGATCCCAGTGTCCCTTGTGACATCCAGTGTCACCTGTCACTCCCACGACAACCTTTCCCACAGGTTACCAAGCACCTCCACCTCCATTACTAATATGAGTAGGGATGTGAGTGGCGTAGGCCGTAGGTGCCTACGCGTAGGTTCCTACAGCGTAGTCTACAGCGTAGGCGACGATCTGGCCTGTAGGCAGCGTAGGGTCACCTACGGCAGCTTCCTACGGTCAACGGGCCGGTACCTACGGTCAACGGGCCGTAGGCACGCAACAACAGTGCCCCAAAACGCTAAAACGGACAATTAAAAATTGGAAGGATATGTTAGCACCATGACGAGTGTGTGCTAGCGATGTGAGCCATCAGGATCGAGTGATCGATTGTTCGATCGCATGACAAGTAGGCTACTTTCTTGACGCAAGAGTGGTTGTTTTGGTGTGGTATACAGAGGATGTATGTGCAATAGACCACTGCCTGCTACAGCACAACTCCATCTGGCTGCTTTTGGCTAAGGCAAGAGCCGCCGACACACTCCTTACCTGCACATGTCTTGCACTTGAGAATGCAGGCTGTTGCAGTTGCACACGGGGTCAGATAAACACCTAAAATGATCAAGTTTAACATGGAGAACAATCTCCAGCTTTCAGAATCGAGATAACTGCCCAGCCTGAGAAGATGTCGTCCAACCTACACCTACGACCTACGGAACATACGCCCCTACGGGGTAGGACCTACGGCCTACGCCTGTAGGTGCCTCCAGAACCTACGGCCGCCAACATCCCTAAATACGAGGATTAGTAATCGCTCAAAGCTCCGTCGATGAGTCCAGCCACATGAACTTCATGCTGCAGTAGGGCCAAAAGCAAGATCAATCGCTGCTTCTGAAGGTACTGCAGAGTTGTAGTACAACCCACAACATGCTACTAGTAGTGCAAGCCCATAGAGCCGTGTTTGGCTCCTGAAAGGGTGATTAGGCACGGCCTTGATCCAGTAAAGCAGTAGTAGTAAAAGCAAGTTGTAGTACAGCTTGTGTTGTCTGCAATACACACACATCATGGGTGCTCTTTTCACACCATCCAGTGCTCATACCCAAAACTGCCCCCCAAAATTATCACACAGTCCTCTGCTTGCAGGTAATCCTACTAGGCTTGATGGGGCTGCTGGACTCACAGCTTTGGTCTGGACGCCTTCTATTGTACTGTGAGGTTGCTTTGTTAGGCTTTCGTTGCCTGGGGTGGCGGTGGGGGACCCAGTGCTAGTTACATTGTGTTCTGTGTTCCCATCTTTGTGTGTTCCCAGTGTCTCCACAGGAAATCTTGCTACCTCCCCGGTTCCGGGCACTGTCTCACACAGTCCTCTGCAGGTCAGGTCTCCAGGGAGCCTGTACCCGGTCCAGTGGACGGTCTCTTCACTCCCACACCAACCCAAAACACCCTTGGTTCAGTCAGTCCGCCAAGCCAAACAGCTGCTGACCAGCCGTAGCACGCCCTGACAGACCACACCCTCCAGAGACAGACAGACAGACATGCCCAACCAAGGGCGCCCCCAATCCCGCCCAGAGACATCTCTCAGTGTGTGTGCCCCGTGTCACGAGGTTCCTATCACACGCTCAGACTGTGTTGCACACTGCATTGAGTCTGTCAGTGACCCCTCCACACCCAACGGAGCAAAACCCTATGCTCACTAGTCAACCTCGGTCACCTCGGTCAACCTCGGTCACCAGAAAATATCCGCAACCCACATGCTGTTGTGCATGCAGGCCCCAAGTTGAGTGTGGGCAACTCTGCCTCCCACGGCACCCCTGCGGATGCAGCCGTACCACTGTCAAGCACCCCACACCGCTACGCCTTCTCAGCATGCCGCAGCATGGTGTGTGTGCATAGATACCTCCAAGTCAGCCTGCTGCTGTAGCTGTCAAGGCTCCAAATCGTCACCACATGTGCCCACCACATCCCCACAAAAGCCGCCGGCAGCTGTAACTTATATTTCGGATGCATCACGAAGCACCCTGGCCGCTGGGTCAACCCGGCGTCACAGCAGCACACAGAGTGAGTTCCGTGTCTTTTCCTGTCACACCACATCCGACGTGCAAGTCCCCACACAGCATGCCTCCGAGTAAGTCACTCCCACCGACCCATGGGGAGTAAGTACCCGTACCACTATCAGCACAACGCCCCCAAAAGCCGCCGGGGGTTGGAACTTCCATACCATGCCTGATGCATCACAAAGAGACTCACGAAGGGCACCCTGGCCACTGGGTCAACTCGGCGTCACAACAGCACACAGAGTGCCTCACGGTTCTCTGTCTTTCCTGTCACAGATGTGGGTGTGACACCACATGCTTTATGCTGTATCTGCCCGTACAATTTTCCAGGCAGTGTCACACACGACCTCTCACTCCCACCAACCCATGGAGAGTAGGTCCATGTACCGCTGTCAGTACAACCCCGCCACACGTATTGAATGTACAGTCAGCAGCTGTGACCCTACAAGCAGGTGGTGCTCAGCAGGACTGCGATCCCTGGGCTGCCCAGTCACCCGTCTGTGGTAGTGTACGCGTCACACAGTTGCAGGTATGCTGTGCTTGCATGCAGCACGCACAACCAACACGGAAGCAGCAGGATCGTAACAGGAACAGTGTACTACTCTATGGCAGAACACACCCAGCGCCGTTTGACTTCACCAACTGAAGACTCAGTTGCGAATCACCCCTTGGGGATATGCAAGATGCATATCTGAGGTGTACAGCCACTAGTGACACAGCCAGTACTGTGACTTTCTCAGCATGAGCCCATCCCACCAGAACCACACCACGACAAGCCATGGATACCATTCACGCGCAATGGCTACTGGTTGCAGTGGCAGCAACATACAACACTACTAGTAGTACCGGTGCAAAAGCTCTGCGCAACAGCAAGTTGTGCCATCTTGCGTGCGCACAGCAGTAGCTAGTGTGCGACATTTAGGGTGAGCACTAGCCCAGGTACGTGACAGTAGCATGGGCGATCAAAACAAGGCGCAGCTGCCCTACCTGGGCGCAGGCCTGCAGGCTGCACAGGGGCATGGCACAACAGCTTGGACCAATGCCAACACTGGGAGGGACAGCGTCTCCTCGTGCTTCCATGATGAGGGCGATACCACTGCTGAACGCCACGTGTATTGTGTCAAACCAGACTTTGGATATGCCTATGGGATATGCTGGGCATCCCCAACAAGCAGTGCGTCAAATGCTGGTGGCCAGATACACACGACCATTGCACGCCGCACAGTCCAGCAGCACACATGCACAGGTTGCTTGTGTTTGCTCAGGTGCTGTTTATAAGCAACTCAGGGTGACTCCAGCCCAAGCCACACGTGCCTGAGGCTGTCAACCAACAGCTACAGCCCTACTGTAGGCCACCCAGGTCACACAAAGTACACCCGGTGTCCTGTTGTGTGACCGGCGGTCACACAAACTACACACCTACTAGTGTGACACCTTGGTAGGCCGACAGGCCAAAAACCCAACCATAAACAGCACCTGTGTGACAGTGGGGGTCAGCGTGAGCCCTGGTGAAGTTTCGTAACAGAAATCAGCGACATAAAACACAGTTGACACTGTGTCACAGATAAACACACCCTCATCCTTTCGCGTGTTGCGGAAACATGACCCTCCCCAATCCAGACCACGTGGGGAACAGCAGGTGATGGAGTGAGCACGGCTGACAGAGACAGAGATGCGCCACAGCAGGCTGCTGACGGCGACCACAGATCATGATGCAACAGTGTGAATCATACCATGCAACAGCTTGAAGCCTGACAGCTGCCTACTGCCGCAGTACATCGGATGTACCACAGATACGTGGTGACCACGGCCAAAACAGGCACTCCAACAAAAGCAAAACTGGTTTGAACAAACTTCAAAAGCAGCCCTGCTGGCAGCCAGGCTCAGCACAGTCTGCAGGGTACAGGCGTCAAGCATATATGCACATCAAGGCCCACGTAGTACGTGTGTCAGAACCTTGAAGCGACACAACCGCATACCCCACAGATGCAACAGCCCACATGCGTTGGGTAGGCAGCCTCAAAAACTGCGATCAATCATACTACACTCTCCGATTGAGAGCCAGGGGTCTTCCGGCTTAGAGCCAGGGACAAAGAGCTGGGCGCATACAGTGACTGCACGAGCGCCGCAACATCCAAAACTGCAAAGGTGCGCTGGACCTCCCTGCTAGGGAGCTACAACAGGTGCACAACTGGTGACGGCTGGGCAAACCAGCAGCAGTGCAGACCGATCCCAACCAAACAGAACATCACATTTTGGGTTCGAGGGTTCAACTTGATACCTCACCCTGAACCCTCAAACCCAGTTTGGCACATGGCATCGCAGCCACAGGCCCTGCGGACGGTCCACACTGCCCGTAGACAGATCACAACTGAATAGTTCATACAGGCCCTTGGCACTTCTGCTGGCCACTTTGGGCTGGACAACCCGTTGAATCACCATCACCGTGTGACACTGCTGGCACCACGGCCAGCTACTCACTATGGCATAGTTCCTAACAGTGCACTGTGACCTCAGGACAGTCCTTGTGGTCTTGCAACCCTTGATGTGTCACTTCTGCCAACACAACACAGAGCGGGTGTCACGTGCCTACCACGCTCGGCGCTGCCACAACAGAACCCAGTTCTGTGGCACTACTGGTGGTCAGCAATACTGAGTCGACCCATAAGACCCAGTTCCTTGCAGCATCAATTGGGCAAGCAGGAGGCCCGCTCAGTACGTGAGCTTTGCAGCAACAACACCACACACAAGCCAAAGATGCTGGGTGGGGGCTGAGTACAAGACAGGTATGATGTGCTGTTTAATTATACTGGGTCAAAAGGCGGCCCCAAACGCCGACAAACAACAGCAAAAGGCTGTTGGTGGATCGCTGTCGCCGCGTGGTGCCAAACAGCATCAGTGCAGCGCATTTGTGCGGCAACAAGAGACACAATCCCATCTGTCGGCCTTGGACGACAATGAAGGACGCATCGGTAGTAGCTCTACCTGCACGAAAGCACCCGCCTTCCAGCGCCCTCTCAATGCAGACAAGATGCGTCAAGATGGAATTCAACACCCACAGGGCTAGCATGTGCCCACAAGACTATGGAGATGTCCCTTATGCAAAGCAAGCCGGTGCGGAGGTTGCAGAGACCTGCCAGTGTGTACAGGAGCTGTGTGAAAGCTGTGCAGCCAATGCGCACTCTGAACCGCAATTGTGGTTCAAAGGGCAGCTGCAGTAGGCGAGGGCCAAGCACCTCAGATTTCAGAGTGTGCCTATGGGGCAATCAGAAGCTCCACACCACAATATGCACAGCACGCCATCAGGCTGCTGTACCCTCAAGGCGACAGGAATGTCACATTCAGTGAGTCACTGCCACCGCAATCACCACCACCAACACCACACGACCACCACCACCACCACACATACTACCACCACCTTCTAGCAATTGCCACCACCACCACCACCTGCAGCCACTTGCCAACACCGCAACCACGGAACCAGACCACCTCACAGTTGACCATACCGCCACAGCCACCTCGATTGTATGATTTTGCCTCGACGACGCATGCTCACACGCCCACAGCACAGCACCTCTAGACAGACGTGGTGTGCACAACAGTGCTGCCTGCACCCTTGTTGTTGAAGCACAATACTGCCCATACACAAGCATGGCTGTATGCACAACCTCGACCGCCATGCACTGTATTAGGCTTACAACTGCCACACATATTTCCCCACAGACAAGATTGGCTGAGTGTGGCCAACACCCTAGCTCCTCACAACGAAGTGTGCATGACTGCACACCACCTGCAAAAGGGTAGCACCCAGCATCATGCAAAACCTTCCACAGGGCAGCCGTGGCAATGCACACCCACAATGTCATTCAAATCCACGCTCCCACGCACTTCTACGCAACTTCGGAATGTCACATCCTTGGATGATTCATGCATTGGCTGGATGCACTCCCTGTGTCTACTCACGGTCACACACACAGTTGGCAGTCAGTCAAACTGATCGCCATAGTCATGGGGTTGGCGGTTGCTATGACGTGAGATGTATGCAGCAGTCAGGCGACCTCGCACAGCTGCACCACGCAGCCTGCGTGCCATGCTGTCTTCAGTACTGATACTGCCCAGGGGAGGGTTGCAGCTGCACCTGCAGGTGCAGTTGAGGCTGAGCCTGCTGCTGCTGCTGCTGCTGGATAGGCACCAGGACCACCTCAGGGCAAGCCAGACCGCCTTGCACAGGCAGCAACTCCAGGGTCGGTTGAAACTGCTGCAATGCAGTGCTGTCGTACAACCCTGTTGCCGTTGCTGACGCTGCCATGGCATATGGCAGGTGTATTACTGGCAGCCGTAGGCTTACTGGCGGTGCCGGCAGCGGCAGCAGCGGAGGGTGAGTTGGCGCTGCCTGCACATAGCTGCTAGGCACTTGGGCTTGCAGCTGCATCGCTGCAAAGCTCTCGCAATCGATGGTGCTGAGGACTGTTGCATGCTGCTGCAAGTAAACACCCTGACTGCTGGGACGCACACCAGCAGTGGCAGCAGCAGCAGCAGCAGCCGGTGGCACCGGCAGCAGCTGCTGCTGGGGGTGCAGCAGCACATTGCTGGGGCCGTGCTGTGCATACTGCTCACTGCTGCTGTGGCAGCCAATATGTTGCATGGCAACAACAGCGACAGAGGGGTGCTTGTTACTGGTGTACCCTTGAAGGAAGCCTGCATGCTGCGCTGGATGCTGCCCTTGAGCAAGCAACGTCTGCTGCTGGTGCTGATGCTGCTGCTGCTGCTGCATGATCAACAGCTGCTGCTGCTGTGCCTGCAACTGCAGGGCGGTTGGGTGAACGAGCACTGCTGCTGTGCTCTGAGCCGGTCCCGGCCCCAGCCCTCCAACAGCTGATGGCACCCAGCAATGCTGCTGCTGAGCATGCTGCTGCATTGTGTGGCCAGCTGCCACCCTGTGACGTTGTGCAGCAGCAGCAGCAGCAGCTGCTGCTGCTGACAATGGCTCCAGGCCGGGTGTACTGCTGCGCGGCTGAACACCTGCTGCTCTGCTGCTGCCCTGTGCATGACTAGGCACGCTGCCATTTTGTCGGTTGGCAGCTGTCTGTCCCCCTACGGCCTTGCGTGTCTTTACAATGCACTCGCTGACCTGCACAACAAGCAGCAGCAGCAGCAGCAGCAGCAGCAATAGTGTAGGCTTAGCAGCAGTTGTGGTGTCGGTGGTGCAACATGTACCCAGCAGTGGTGCCTGTGTCGTGTTTTTCGGATTGTGCCTGGAGTCATGTGCCTCCAGGCAGTGGAGCAAGCTGGCCGTTCAGGCATTTTAGTCGAAAGGACACCATGCTGTGGCAAGGTCTTGGCCGACCCCTGTTTGCTTCCCTACCGGATCCTGCAGGGGAGCACTCTGGCATAACTGCCCAGGCACACTGTGCCTGGTGTGACACCTTCAGAATAGCAATCCCTCCCCAACCCCTGCCCACAACAGCCAGCGCACCTCTGTGGGGTCCTGCAGAGCTGCCTCGACACCAAAGTTTGTAACACAGCGTTCACCGTACAGGTACACTGACGCCTTGTCAAATGCCCGTGCAGCTGTAACTGGGTCAGTGAAACGTCCTGCAACAGATCAAATCTTGGTGAGTTATGACCACAACAGTGCAGTGCAGGTGGTGCGAAAAGAGTTTACTGAATCTTCAACGCACCAATATGTCGGTGCTTGCCTGCCCAGAAAACCCGGGCGATATAGCTGCAGCACGAGAAATGGAGGTTGACCCACAGCAGGATGGTTGAGCAGCAAGAAGTGCCCGCGAAGTGGCCACCGTACACGTGAAAGGGATACAAGCATGTCTCATATACTCATATGCTGCAGCCACTTCATACGTGATCATGATCAATGGCTTACCTCCGGCACTGCGGGTCCCAACTCACTCCTGTGAAACCCTGGAGAGCTGATGACTCTGAGACTGCAACAGTATTATCACCAGTGCCCCCTGTTCCTGGTGACTGCATAACAAGGGCTGTCCGACAGGTTCATATCGCTACAGCCTGTGTCTGGCATTAGCATGCGTTGTCAGATCGGTAGATTTAATGTTTATCGAAGCAGTTGAGTCAAAGTCACCAGCACTCCGAGCGCGCGCGTGTAGAACATGTGCAAGGGTTTGAGGGTGCATACCCGTTGGTTACAAAGTTGTCCGCAGAATTCAAGCCTATCGCTGCTGTGTATGGGTGTGTGTGTTCAAGAAAACAGTGAAAATGCATTTCAAGGGTCCAGTTCACCAACGCAGCACGCATAGTTGGTGTCATCCCCAGCACTGGGTTGACGGTCAACCTTGCAGCATGCCGTGATGTCATGGTCATGTTTATGCACTTGAAGCATGGACCCACGTATTCATGCTGCATGGCTCATTTTGCAGTTTATGAGTGCCTGCCCGACCTAGTCTTGTCTCCCTCTTTTGCCAGAATGGAACTGACTGTTGACATGTTGTACCACTCCCCTCAAGCCCCCTCCTGGGACCTGACTTGGGCTGTCTCGATGTCTCTAGCGTGCAGCACAGGTCTTTGGCTTGGCAGAAAAAGCGGGAGGTTACTTTGTACATATGATTTTTGCAAGATTAGATCTTCATGGCTTGTGACCTTCGTTCCAGAGAAAAAAATGACCTCTTTATTTTTAGAGTGACCTGCTCCTGGCGCTGCATCCAAGCACCCTGATAACTTGTGACCCACAGCATCGCATCGTGTTTGCAGTGAGCTTTGATTTGATACCCGGTTTGCGACCAAAGGGCCACGTCGCAAGACCTGCTGTTGTCACCGCGGCTGGGCGGGCACACACTTACGCACTGCATACCAAGCGCAGTACCAATGCTGCGCTGTTGAAAAGCTGTTGATGGGAGCACGAAAGCGAATGGAGTCCCTGAGCTCAGTGTGCTGTTGGTTGGATCGATGGCCTGCTATCGATGGACGATGACAGCAACGGTGCACTTTTCTGCAAGCGCCCACGTCACCGCAGAGCCATGTACAATGCGTGTTGGTTTCTTACTGACTATTAAAGCAGTACTGTGCACAGACCGAACAGCACAATGTGGCACCAGCAAAATCTGTGGTATGCCAGCTGGCTGCTGACTGCCCCTGACATGGTCATACTACAAAGAGAAGCTTCCAGCAAAGGGACAGGGTGCCATTTTGCCCATACTAATTTACAGCACATGTGGTCCTGCACTAATGCTCGGCAGCACTGCTATAAACACCAATCAGGCCCGCCCAAAGTTTGCATCAAGGGGCGGCAGTCAGCAGAACACAAGTGCGAATCTTGCCCCACACATTGGTTGTGTTTTTTTTCGGTCCAAGAAAGTTGTAGCTGTGGCACCTGGCCTGGCTTTTGTGAGACGATGAGTGGTGATACCGTGCTGGCTGCGTCCAAAGCGCTCTGGCTGGCAAGCAAAAACTCAGGCTGGTACTAGTGTACTAGTAATTCAACTTAAGCAAGAAAAGGGCGCCTCGTTTTTGTAGCTGTGGGTGTACATGCAGTCTATCGCAAACTCACAGCTGCCGGCTTTGCAGCCCATCCTGCCTTTACAGTAAATCAACAACGTGTATGTTGGTTTGATCAGCTTTTAAACGGCCCACTTGTTCGCCCACAGCCTACCGCATCAGCTGTGCTATCATCAGTGATCACAGCACGAGGTAGCCAGAGCAGTGTAAAGCGCCAGGACTATAAAGGTCTTAGGTCTGGGCAGCAGGAATTGTGGTTGGGGTCCTGTGAAAAGCACGTCTGCTGCAACCAGCACCAGCACGATCCCACGTCAGCAGCTTCATGCTTTTGGCTCTACAGGACCGTTTCGCGCTCCAAATAAATTACTTCCGCTTATAGTTGATCAACAGAAACCTTAAGGAGACATCGGCTGACGGCTGCTCAAAATTTGCCTTGGGCAAGTGTGGGGCTTGTGTGTGTGTGTGTGTGTGTGTGTGTGTGTGTGGGGGGGGGGGGGGGGGGGGGGTTGTACTGGTCATAATACTAGAACTGGTTGCTCGCCTGCTGCTGACCTTGCACAGCTGCACAGGCGCCCACATACCCTTCTCACGTCTCATTTACAAACTATGCATGCCACGCCAGATTGAGTTATCCTCAACATCCAACTGATTTCAGGAGTGATTTGCCCCATGCTGCCCAAGCAGTAGTTGAAAGGCCCACCCTGCTGTGGTATCATAGCAAAAAAGCCATACTAGTAGCACGCGGCATGTACTGCACATCACGTGCAAAGGGATTTTCCTGCACACATGCACCACAAGCTGGCGTCGCCTGCTGTTGCCTTTGAGGGTTGACTCAACCGTCGGACGTGTCATGCACACTTGTAGCAGCCAGTAGGGCTTTGCTTGTAAACCTGACAAATGTGTCCGTCACATATTCTGCTGCCAGACAATTGGTGCAGCCGACACAGCAACCCTCGCCCAGCACAGCACCGGAAACAAAAAAGCTACAACCACACTTTTCAGCCGCTTCTGAGTTTGAATCTGGTGCCTTGGCCATCCGATGGCCTGATTCATGACGTCCCGCAGCTGCCAACAAGGTGCAGATAAGCCACTGTGCTGCATGTGTGCCCAAGCCCACGGCGTCTGATGGGACACGAGGTGTGGGTGGACACAAGCCAGGAGAGGCCGAGGCAAATTGATCAACCTTACGTGCCAAGACACGGACGCTGCCTGGGTTAGGCAGCAGATAGCAAGCACACCCTGCCCCGACACGGTGGGAGCATGCCTCACACCCGGCAGGGTTTGAACGTTGTTTGGTTGAGTTGCTCTCAAAGTGGCAGTCAACCACAAAACAATGGTACAAAACAATGCTAGATTGCTTGAGCATGATGCACACACCCTGCTTGACGCTAGTGTGACATGCAGGCCCTCCCCCCCCCCCTCGGAATTGGGTGACCAGGACACAACACCGTACTGCCCCGAAGCTCCAACAAGCACGCCTCCATCCATGCATGCACTGGGGCGATCTTGTTGTGGGGACATGCACGTTTGTGCAAACAAAAGCACACAGTGCCACCGGTGCCACAGCCTGGCAGGAGAAATTCAGGTTGCGCTGCCCTGACCAACATGCTCATGCAGGCATGATGCACAGCACTGCTGCATACCACAGTTAGAGTGGTATGGATCAAGCACAGTTGTGCTGCTCAGCTCACAAGGCTTGAAATTGGCCACACCGATTCCAGCCGCTGGCAAGGCAAGCCTTCAGGCTTGATTCAAGCGCTTCCATGCCATGCCATGCGGATGGCAATCAACCAGATGCTTGCCACCAGTGTTGCTCAAACTTTGAAGGCTTGCAATTATGCGTGTGCTAAGTACCAGTGGCTGTGCCCGTGCCAGCACAGGTGAATGTCATGTGTTAGCTGGCGATGATGTAATGAAGGTGCATGGTCAGTGCTGGTGTGTGCACCAGCACTGCAGACCCCATGCGTGTAGCTGATAACACCCCTGCTGCTGCCTGCAGCAGGGGCACACCTCCCAGCAAGCACAGCTGGCAGACCAGGCTTCACCAGGAGCGCCCTTCTTCACCTTCCTGCAGGACGTAACCCCAAACTGCGGCCAGACTTGGTTCAAACTGCGGCCAGTCAGCACAGGTGCATGCAATGCATCAGCTGGCAACGATAAAATGATGATGCATGGTAGGCGGTGGTGTGTGCTCCAGCACTACAACCCCCACCTGCACAGCAGCCCTTGCTGCTTCCTGCAGCCGGGGCACCTCCCACTGGCAGTGGCTTGGCAAGCACAGCTGGCTGCAGCTGGCACAATTTATGAATTTGCATACAGGCTGGCCAGGAGTGCCCTTCTACAGCTACTTGGCCCCAATCTGCAGCCCGACAGCATACAGCGGGATGAGACATCCTGCATCTGCGCACGGCCGCTGAGTTCAATCATACTGTACATGGATCACAAGCTATCACGCAGGCAGCTGCTGATAAATCAGAGCAGCCAGGTACTAATGCTCTGAGATGTGACGCTCAAACGCCCGACTCCTATGCACCTCTTTCTAGTGCCCAGATGGCACAGAGTCAGCCAGCTGGAACCTTGAAGGCAGAGCCTGGCTGAGTTGAGGTTGCAGGCAGGCCACTGCCATAACCTGGCAGCAGGGCGACAGCTCGTGTGCTGGCAGCAGCACAACTGCAGATGGCGCGCGCCGGGGTGCAGGAGGGCAGGCGACTGCACGGCGTAGCGTTGGCGTCCGAGGGTCGTTGCAGCCATCAGGACTGACAGTGCCACCTGTTGTGTTTGTCCTGCGGTGGACATGCTGCTTTGCAAGCAGCTGGAGCACGTGCTGGGCTGTGGACAGCTGCCTGGGCTGCGTGCTGAGGTCGCTTGGGCTGTGTGCTGGGGTCATATGTCGTGCCTGGTTGTCATGGCGGGTGCAGCAGCTGTCGCGCATGGTGCTGCAGGACGGAGGCGTTGACATCACCCTGCTGTGCTGTGGCCTGCTGCTTGCCATGCTGCAGCTGGAGGTCACACAGTGCATGCTGCAGCTGTGGCCGCCTGCTCGCCCAAAAGAAGAGCTGGGATACACGAGCCACGTGTGGACGTGCTGCACACGACGATATGCAGCAGGTTGTGTCAGCAGCAGATATGAGCGGGCAAGTATCTCCAAGGCAGATCCAGCAGCAGCTCACCATTGAGCAGACGGTGCAATCAAGTCAAGGATGTAACGATCACCTGCGTGTAGCTGTGCTGCAGGACGCTCGTATCGGCCTTGAACTGTTTGAAAGTGGCCTGATGATCAGGTGCAAACTTGAGCTGACGGTCTTGGTCCAGGACTACTCAGAAGGCTTAAACGACAGTTGTGGGGTGTCCAGAGCGTGATCGGTGCTATATGTGCGGCTCAAAAGGGTTGGCCCTGGCAGTTGCAACTGATAAGTGTGAGATACCAGTACTGCTGCCAACTGCTTGTTCAACTACCCTGCACTTTGTGCTCCGAAGCAGCACTAGCCTGTAGCAGAGGCTGTTCTCTAGGCTTCAAGGCGACTTTGATGGGCACTGATCGTAGGCGGGCCTCTCACCATAACCTGCCAGGCTGGCGCGACCAACACTGTACCACACCCAGACCCCACCGGCAGCGTCAGAACCACCACCAACACCCCCACCAACACAGCATGTTTCAGATTTCAGGGTAGGTGCTGCAACGGCTGCAAATCGTCACCTAATGACAGCAGTGCTGAGGGGTGGCGTGGCCCAACGGGCTTGATGAGGCAGATGTGCTGAGCGTGCTGGGGGTGTGCACAAGGTGTGTTCGCTTGAATTGAAATCACAGCATGCCAACCCTCGATTCGCAGCAGACTGCTCACACGCTGAACTCTGGCCGCCTTCAGATCTTCACCGCTGTTGATGTTTGCATTGCAGCGCATTATGGATGCCAATGCTGCAGCAGCCTGCTCCGCTGCCGTCCTGGCTCACACCCAGCCCTCAGCCCTGCTGCAGCTGGCTGCGAGCACAGCCCGTCCCAGCACAACCAGCAGCAGCTGCCAATGCATGGCAGGACCCCGTTCGTCAGGTGCCAAGCCCCAGCAGGAATGTTGCCGTCCTTGGCTTGTCCAGCACACTGCAACAGCAGCAGCCGAAGCAGGGGGACAATTCTGATTGTGCAGGCGATGACCACCATGCAGCAGGAGCAGCACAGATATACGCGCAGGAGGCCGGGCTGGTCGATGGCTTGCAGCACCAGAATGAGGCCCCTGCTACAAAACGTGAGGCCCTGCGTGGCTAGCACACATGACATGCGTGGCTCTAGTTGCTGCAGCGGGTTCTTCCCATCTTTGTTTGCAGCTTCCCATCTGTCAAAGCTTGCATCTCACAGGCTGACAGATGGGGATTCACTGCAAGTGGGTGTTTGCAGCAAGGGCTGTGAGGTACTGAGGGTACTGCTCTTTTCCTGCATGCTCATGCAGAACCCACAGCTGGTTCACTGTGGCGGTGACTGAGGCTATTTTTTCTTGCTGACTCCTGCTGCTTGTTGCTGACTGCTGCTGTGGCTTCCTTTTTGCTGGTGATCAGGCGCCCGTCTGGATCCTGCAGTGCATGGCACGGCTGCGCAAGGGCCCTCTGCATCTGCACCATGCGAGACAACCACACAGATGGAGCCAGCACTGGTGCAGCTACAAGTGAGTCAGTGTGTCAGATGCATCATATGATACCCTGATTCTGCCCTGCAAATGTGCTGGAGCTGCTTGCTGGTGGTACGGCTGTACCCATGCTACCGGATGTTGGCAGCTTCGTTTCTGTGACCACCATCAACCTGGCATGAGCTTCACAAACTGTGCAAGTCGTCTGTGATGCAGTGATAGTGGCTGTTCTGCTCTTGCGTGTGCTTGTACTGGCGCCCTCTGTGCAGGATTTTGTCCTGATCGGCGACATCACACAACTGGACCAGCGTCTCTTTGTCGAGCTCCTCTCAGCAGTAGCGCGGCAGGGCGCAGGCGGCCAGGCTGCCAGCACACAGCACCTCTTGCAGCAAGCCCAGCACCAGCTGCAGCAGCTGTCGGCGGATGCCTGCCAGGTCCTGTTAGAGGAGCTGCTGCCGTCCTTCAGGCTCGCAAACACGACCAGCAGCAGTGGCTTGCAGGACGCAGCAGCTGTGCAGCTCACGGCGCCTGTGCTGGCACACCTGCTGACGCATGCGCTGCTGCCGAAGCTGTGTGCGCTGGGTGCAGCAGCACCGAAGTCCCTGCTTGCATGCTTGACACTGCTGGGTGAGTCATTGGCTGGCAGCAACATGTATCTTCCATAAGTGAAGGTTGTTACACAGCAACGGTGTTTGTGTGCCTCACCAGTGGTTGCATCTGTCGGTTCGCAGGCTGTGCTATGGTCACACGGACTTACGGGACGTCAGGGCAGGCAATGGAGGGCTGCTGTGTGTGCATATGATCCTACCCGGCAGTTCTGTCAGGTGTGGCTGTTGATAAGTGTGCGTGTGTTTCCTGCACGTTTCCAGGTCGCAGCAGCGCCCAGGGCGTGCTGGCTGAAAGCTTGCTGGCGCCGCTGGTGGTCAGCGACGGGCTGCTGCCAGTGCATGTGCAGCTGCTTATCAAGCTGGCTAAGGACACAGACAGCTTGCAGGCCAGGTGGGAGGTCACCGTATAGTATATGACCGTGTGCTCCTGGCCCAACACAGCCTTATTTGCTGCTGTCAGCACGCTGTTGTTGTGTATGAATGCAGCGGGCTGCAGGCAGGCGTGTGGGTTCGCAGTTGTATCTGCTTGACATTTTTGAAAAGGGTTGAGACCATCAACACCCCTGAGCTACCAGTGATTTCAGTGGGTGTTGTTGGTTCATGCCGTGCTGACCGTGCAGGATGCTGGACCTCCTGCTGGTGGCTGCCCTGGGGACTCACGGTGCCGCAGCTCATTACCTACCAGCATTCGCAACACCATATGCTGGCAGCAGCAACAGCCCTTGCTGTTGGAGGGAGCCGCACGTCAACCTGCTCAAGCAGCTGCTGGACATTGGGCCTCAGCACGCCTCACAGCGGCTGCCTGCGGTGGCTGCTGCTCTGGAGGCTGCCGTGCAGCACCCTGCCCTTGCCAAGAGCACTGCGTTTGGTCAGCTGATCATGTCACTGCTGAAGACATGTGCAGCTGCCCTCAGCAAGCAGCAAGTGGAGCAGCTGCAGGCGGTAGTGGGGCGTACTGCAACTTTCTTGGCCAAGTCACTCAACAGCAAGCTGCAGCAGCTGCACCAACAGCAATGATGCAGCCTTTGCTGCCATTGTTGGCCTGATGATGCTCATTCATCAAGGCTGAGCTATGGTAGCTTGTAATGCAGTTGCTGCTTTGTATGAGCTGTGTTTCTGATTGACACTGTTTTGGCTACTCTTACTGAACTTACTCGCACAGCTTTGCAACCGGAGCCCTGTGCACTCTCTCTTTTTCTGCTCTGCACACGTTCACTCATGATTTCAGTGTGAAGGTGCCAGTTGTTGCTGACACAGGTCTAGTCTAGGTCTATCCGTGCTTTTGAGTCGGGGAAGAGTAATCTTTATTCTATCATCACGCGCCCACACACACCTGAACCCAGTGTTTGTGCAGCAAGGGCAGTGATGGCAACAGTCAAAAGTCGGACGGCTGCGTGACATGCACTCCATAAGCCTTGCTGTGGCTGAGTATGGTACATGGCTGTGAGCACTGCCTACACATTGCTGACCTGCAGCGGCTGAAGCATGATTGGTGTTGGTCCATATTACCGAACAGACCCTGACATCAGGTGGCCAATGCCTGAAACAAGCCATACTATCCCCACCCATACTAGCCATTAAGCTACAGCCACAAGCAGTCAGGCATGCTGCATGGGTGATACTTGACAGAATGCTCCTCTGGACCAGACCTTCTGCCTGTTTCCCACTGGCATCATGGGACAGGCCAGCCACAAGCAACACTTTCACTGTGTCAAGCAGCTAGTGCCACAACAGATGACCAAGAACAAAGGGTTCATGCACGACGCCTACAGGCACGCACCAATGTGACTAAGCTGCCTGGAGACAGCAAAAAGAAGAACACTTCCAGGAGGGCTCAAGTCCCACAGAACCACCAACAGGCTGGTTGTTTGCAGACGAGGCATCATGCATGATGCCTCATCATGCAAAGAGGCCACGGAAGGGCTTATTCGGGCGTGTCATGCGGGCCACAGCATCAGCAAGATGTGACACATACGACAAGCAGGCACAGTGCTCCACGAGGCCGTGCATGGACGGAGCCCAGCCCAGCTAGCACTGTTGTGCTGACAGCCTGACAAGCAACATGATGATGAAGACAGCACAAGAGAGGCTGCATGCTAACAGACTGGCAGACCCCCTGCACATTTGAACATTTGTTTGTTATTCACAACAGCACCCCGGCTGCGGCGACTGTTCAGGCCCACTTTCCTGACAACACCTGCGCACCAATAGCGCCCTTGCCGGACCAGACTGCCGGCAGTAGCCATTCACACCAGCACCCCGGCTGCGGAGACTGTTCAGGCCCACTTTCCTGACAACACCTGCGCACCAATAGCGCCCTTGCCGGACCAGACTGCCGGCAGTAGCCACTCACAAACAATAAACACAGGTGTGCACCCTGACGCACGAAATGCTCACCACAACCCTGAATAAGCAGGTGACCTTGTGGCCAATACGCTATGCTTGCTGCGTGTTGCAGCAGCATGAACAGAGCCGGAGTGCTCAGCCGGCACCAGCACAAGCGGAACATAAAAGCAAAGGAGAGTTGCTGCGCTGGCAGCAACACACTTGGTGGTCCCTAATGCCACGATGGTGGCACAGCATCCAGCTGGTGGTGCGCCATCACCACACAAACAAAATGAAAAACAAACTTGCTGCGCTGGCAGCAAGATACTTACGGGCCTCTGCTGTTCTTATGTTCAACAGAGGCGTATGCAGCTGTGCTTGCTCAGCACAGGGTGTCTCAACACAGGTTGTCTGGGTGCAAACAGCTCAGCACAGCAAAAGGCACAAGGTGCCACTGCATGGACGTTGCTGCCTGCGCAGACACCATGCATGCACTGCCTGTCACATGTCAAGACACCTGCAGGAGTCAGGAAGCTTGTCGTGCAGTACCATCATCATGGGAGGTGTCAGGTAACATCAGCGATCAGCACAAACAAGAACAGTCAAATGCCACTGATCAACACAAACCAAGGATGGCTCCTGGCAAGTGAGCCACAGCCATGCAGGACTTGAGAAGCATACCTACAACTGCTACGATGGCATGTATGCACACGACAGGCAATACAAGGCAGCCCCCCTAGAAACAAAGCACAGCCACTCTCACTCACTAGCAGCACCTTGTGTGCAGCTGACACGCTGCAAGCAGCATCAGCAACACCCAGCTGTGGGATGGCACATCGATGCAAAAGCACAGACATCTCCGTCCTCCACTTATTCTGGCAAGCCAGTTATCCTTGACTGGGACGCAGTGGCGGATCCCAGAAGCTCACGAAACACATCATGCGCAGCAGCTGCAGCAAAGGGGCATGCAGCAGAAGAAGTCCACCTTGCCATGATGTCCGCCATCAGGGAGCAGACAAGGGAGCAGACTGTACGCTGGTGCTGCACGTTTGGGAGCGCTGGGACATTCTGGGGCACGTCTTCTTGGGACTGGACTGGACAGGGTCATGCTGGGCAGGCAGGCGGCGGCGTCTGCTGCTGCTGTGTCCACACCACGAGGTCTGCTGTTGATGGCAAAGGCTTCTCCTGATTTTGGGCTCTCACTGCGCATGCTGCCACCGTGCAGCTGGCTGGGCGCCCCAGACCTGCCCTCTTCCACTGAGCTGAGCAGCATGATAGCCCTTGCTGCAGCGTTGTCTGTGGCATGCTGCGCACGCACGGAACATGTTGCTGGGAAGCAGACGTCGTTGGACGTTGAACCACACATGCTGGCGACTGTTGACGGTAGTGACAGGGTTGCAAGACTGCAGATGCAAATGGAGTGATCAACACAAATGTGCTGCAAAGCGGGCTTCAGGTCACTGGCACGATGCTTGTGAGGTTACGGGAAGCTCGCTTGTCTTAAGGCACGGCCAGGCGGGTCCGGCCACCCAAACAAAAGAAACAAATGTCAGTGTCACTTTTCAAACGGATTTGAATTTTAAGTCAGTAACCAGACCAAGAATCAGACCAGGGAACCACATGAGGCAGCATGTAGTTTCTTTGGGCAAGCTGATGTCTGGGTGAGGTTCCTGACTGACTGACAGCTGCTAGGGCACCATGTTGCAAAGGTGTGCTGGACCATGGCTGGACCCCTGGGTGCCGGCGTCCAGGCCTGGACAGAGTCAGGAAGTTGGTTGATTTATCGATGGAAGCACAACGCTGACCAACTTCTCTTCAAGCCCTCAGCAAGCGTGATCAGGCAACTCACAATCTCTGTAACGTGCAGACACCTGAAACTGTGGTATGATGCACCCAGCATCGCAGCCTGCAGAGACCCCACCCTGTGCATGCTGCTCCCAAGCCATGCACTCAGAGCCTTGCAGTTACAACCCGGATTGAGAGTGAATAAGCTGCAAGGGTTGCGTTCCCAGACGCATCTCATGAGCAAGGACGCAGTGATAATACCACGTCACATGAGGACACTGCCAATGTGCCCCTTGCCAGCACAACCCATGCACCGCACACATACGAGTCATACATAGTACAAGACACCATAATATCCGCACATACCGTGCAGCAACAGCACACTCAAGCAGCAACAAACTAGTGGCACCACAAAGCCAATGGCACCTCAGAATGTACGGTATGCACATGCAGCGGTGGCTGCAGTGCCGCAAAATTGCAACCACAACGGACGTGACAGCATGCATCCAGTACAGCCAAAAGGATCCAAAGCACTGCTCTCACACGCCACAGTAGTGCAGTCAGGTACGCCAGCAGCTGCAGAAGCATGCATTGAACCCACACCCAGACCCTCACCATGGGCACAACGGCTCGGCCTTCTAGCACTGCCAGCAGGAAAACAGTCAAGAAGTGCACTGCTGCCCAACGTTCAGCTCCTACGCAAGTGCGCGCAAACCACACAGTCCTCCAGCTGGCCAGCACAGGGACAGAGGTGGGACGTTACACTGACCCCCTCCCCTGCTTGCCTGCAGCAATCAACAACCAACGAGAGGCGCCGGCGTCTGCCACCCAGCACTACCACTGCCATGCCGGCAGCAACCAAATTCGGCACCCACATCTCTCCCGCACTCAACTCACCCGCGTACGCACCGGTCACTGACAGTCAACACAACAGTACGATTCAGTCAGCAGGCAGTCGCGCAGCTGGCACCCAGCACAACCGAGACTCAGCTGGCAGTGCATAACCTGCAGGACAGCCAGTCTTACTGCACCACGCAGCACCCCGAGTTTTGGGACGTGATCGACGCGTCTGGCGGCATCGACGCCAGCACCTGCTGCAGCTGCACGATGACATCCGTCATCTCTGGCCGTTGGTCGTAGTCAGGATCCCAGCAGCTGTGGACCACGCTCTTCAGAGCATCCGGGACCTTCCGGTGCTGCCTGCGCGTGTTGACACACAGCTTGCAACCGTCAGCAGGATTGCACCAGCTTGACTCACGCTCAGTGTCTCACACGCAAGCCACAGGCACACCGTTGTATTAACACAGCGCGTGAGGGTCTGGCTGCCAGGAAGTCAAGTCAGCCCTTCCATGTTTGCTGTAAGCCCGCGACTGCATAAGTTCACCAAACTTGGCACTACTAGTGTTATAGCGACATTGCCTCCGACTCAAGCAGGGTCTTGTGTGCCAGTTGCAATCCAAACATTGCAGCCAAAGTGTGCCGCAGCGCCGTCTGATGCAGCAGCCAGGCCATGTTCACACGGTCAAACAGACTGTTCAAACTCACCCGACTGTCTGGATCCATTCCGGCCGCGCGCCGTGCTGTGCTGCTGCCCTCGCCGCCTGCACTGGGTCCAAGGAGTGGAAGGGTGGCACCCCCTGGAACAGCTGGTAGCAGATCATGGCAAAGGCATACTGGTCCACCTTGTGGTTGTATAGCTCGTGCCTGAACACCTCTGGTGCCATGTACCTGCAGGGTAAAGCACGGTTAAGCAGGGTAAAGCAAAGGCAGGGCATAGTGTGGTCGCCTAGTGCCAGTCGCAACTAGGTGTAAGGTCTGTGTGCAGTGAGCAGCAAGTCTGCCTGATGCTGATGCTGCCACAACTGCTGCCACAACGTTCACTGACTACATTGAAAGCAACACAGATTTGGTGTAGCACCCTGCCCATGCGATAAGCTGCTGCAAGCACTACTGATGGACATACAGAGCTAGAGCTGCAACACAGGAAGCCCATTACCACAGGCTCACACCTCTGGGAGTATACTTGCACGCCCACGTCAATCTGCAGCTAGCTGCAGCTCAGGGCAGCCTACACATGACTTGAACACCTACAAAAGACTTCCCATGCAAGCCGCTAATATCCCACCAAGCCTGCAAAACACCCACCTCCACGATTAACAAGCTGCCCGACCACACTAGCATGCACGTGGTGGTGTGGAGAACTACTCAGTGGGAGAGTCTATACCTGTATGAGCCTGTCTCCCCAGTGAGCTTGTAGCTGGGCCCCGATGCGCAGCTCAACAAGACCTCCCAGCAAGCCCCTGACAGCCCTCCCAGACTCCGACGACCCGTGCACACCACCAACCAGCTACCCCTCCACACCATCGTGGTGGTGCGGAGAACAACTCTCCCACCTGTACGAGCCTGTCTCCCCAGTGAGTTTGTAGCTGGGCCCCGATGGCTTGCGCTCCGCCCCGTCAAGGCCGCTGATCTGGTGCCGGGGCTTGGCTGAGTCGTCCCTGTCACCCTGCTTGCTGCCCTCTGGCGTCCCTGGGTCCCCTTGCTCCTTCTGCAGCTTGAGAGACTTGCTCAGGCCTGCAACGCAGGAAGGATGCGACCACAGCAAAGGTGTGAACATGATGCCATAAGATGCAACAAGGTACCAAAGGAGCCAGGGTTGGCCAGCGTCAGAAGAAGTGCCAAAATGCCATGACTGACAGCATCGGCAACCCAAGGGAGCTTGATGTAACAGCTTTGCTTTTGGCGTTTTGAGCCATCCTGCCCCATTCATTGCTAGGACTGCAGCTGAGCGTAAGCTCTACCAGTGTGATGCTGGCTGGCTGGCTGGCTGGCTGGCACAATCAGCCCTCGGTCGGAGGCGCACCAAAATCAGCAATCTTGACAGTGCCCAGTTCATGCAGCAGGATGCGCCGCTGGATGTCTGACTCGATGTAGGACCCTCCTATCATAAGGTTGGCTGGCTTGAGGTCTCTGCAACAACACGCGGCAGGCAGGACACATCAGGACACAACAGGGTTCGCAAATGAGCGCACTTGCTGCTGGCACAACACATCATGACTGCATTGCTGAGCGTTGGTTGTCGTTGCTGTGCAACTGTCAGCAGCACCTAGGACATAATGCCAGCCATGGCTATGCCTTGCAGGGGTCTACCCCTTCCCGCCCAGCCAATCCCCAGCCCATCCAATCCCAAACATGGCTGCAAAAGGCACGCCACCCAACACATTCACAGCCAAGGCACTGCCCGCCCCACCTGTGTATGATGCTCAGGGGGTTGTGGTTGTGCAGGTAAGCAATGCCGCGCGCGCAGTCCAGCGCCAACTGCACGGCCCGCCGCAGCGACGGCGTCTCACCACCCCTGAACATGTCTGACATGCTGCCGCAGCCCATGAACTCCGTAATGATCATGAAAGGCTTCTGCTTCGTCACCGCCCCAAAGAACTGCACGCAGTGAGGGTGGTGAACCTTCTGCAGCACGTTCATCTCCGTCCTGCGCACAACACACATGATTTGTCATACGAGCAGGCCCTAACATGACAGTAGTACGGCCAGGTGGGGCCCCGCCAGGACGTTATGCAGTGTTTCTCACCCCCACCAACACCCACTGAAAAGCTGCGAAGCACTGACGCTCCCTATCGCCTCAGCACACACCTGAAGTCCCCGATCGCCACTGCATTGTCATCCTTCAGCACCTTCACTGCCACCGTGGTGCCCAGGTACTGCGCCTTGTACACCGTACCGAACTCGCCCTCGCCCACCTGAGCACACAGCACGGCAATGTGATCAGTGCTCACACGTCACACATCACATAGCTTTCAGTACGGCCACGCAGTCCGTGCTCACACAGCATGCAACAGCAGTATTGGAAAGGACACACCACTGACCCTTCACTGAGTGAGAAGCCTGCAGCCACAGCATCAGCCACAGCATGCAACATGCCTCTGTTCTCAACAACAGCCTGGACAGCATTAGCTTTATACACATGCAGGCTTGAAGCAGGCGCACCTTTTCCTGGAACACGATGCTCTTAGGGTCCACCTCCCACTCTGGGTCGATCTCCCCAAAGATGCGGACATTGCCTGACAGTGCACTGTCAGCAAGGTCCGTCAGGTGGCCATCCTTGCTCATAACCTGCAGCGGCACAGCAGGAGCGTTGTTGATGCTTGTGATTAATTCAAGAAGAAGTGAGATGGCACAAACGGTGTGTGCTTGTGCGAATAAGCTGCAGGAGGGAAACACATCAGCACAGCCTGTCAAAGTGGCAGGAGACTCAAAGCGCAATGGCGGAGAGGACAACTGCAGGAGCCCAGAGCTTCAGCCCGCGAAGCCGACACCCAGCTGGCAGCATTCCCACACTCTGCGCTGCATGAGACCAATGCCTGCCGTCCAGTGCTCAGCGCTATCCTATAAGCTCCACAACACAAAAACAGCCGCAGCGTATGCCACTTCTGCATAACCACTCGCTCCCTCTGCGTAATCACCCGCTCTGGTAATAAGCCACAGCCTAGCTGACGCAGCGCAGTTGAATCACCTGGCCGCCATACTTGTTGAGCAGCGACACCACCTCTCCGTGGTCTCCGCGCACAGCATCCTGCATGCCCCCAGAAACACCATGCAGGATCAGCACAGACTGTCAATGTGCAGCAGAGGATACTGCAGCACAGGCTGTGCAGTCAGCCTGCACTACAGCGCGTTGGCTGCAGCCCACGCATATGATCGGTGACTTCATGCTAGCTGTCTGTGCTTTGCATCCAGTAGCACAGCAGCGATCCGGCATTTCAGACGCGGCTACAGTGTTACTACACAGTGCAATTGGCAGCTTGGCTTGAGGAGGAGCAGGATTGCATGCTACAGCATATCAGGGACGTGCCGCACAACCTGCAGCAATGTTCCGTTCCAGCATGTGTGTTGCAACCGCCTAGCTGCATGTGCCCATTGCTTTCACGCAGTTGCTGAGGGTGTGCCAATCAAACAGCTACTGCATGGCACCGTCCTCTGGTGCGCTGCACATTTTGCAGCTTTGCAGGGGGTCTCACCTCCAGCGGGGTGCGTTTGAACCTGTCGACTGGGTTTGCGGTGACATTGCACTCCTCCAGAAGCCAGACAGCAACAGAGTAGCATCCCTCCGCAGCTGCAAGGTGCCTGCAGCAGTCAGTGCCGTGTGGAACAGCTGCGGTGAGGAGCAACGACAAGCTGTACAGGTTTTCGAGATTAAAGAAGTCACAGGCGCTGTATGGGCTTGGCCACAGCTGAATCACCAGCTCGCCACCTGGCAGCATCAACATACACTGACGCTTCCACCTGGCTTGGCTGCCCCTGCTGCTGGAGTTCTGCGATGCACGAACGTGCTGCTGGTGCAAACGTGCACTGGTGCTGTTCTCACTCATGCAAGCTGGTTGCAAGGGCGCCTGATGCATGTCAGCTGCAGACAGAACATGTGCTGCTGCTCCCAGCCTCCCTTCAAACGTCTGCTTTCTGTCTGTGCACTGCACCCTGCTCACAGTGGTGTACGCTTGTCATAGTCGCATGTGGCTGCATCTTGGGGCTGCAGACAGCAATGAGAGGGTCTGGAGGGGTAAAATGCTTTTGAACGAAGATACAACAGCAGAACAACCCTAGTTACACGGGGTGGGCCAATCTGGCATCAGCAGCAGCGTAAATCTACGCCCTTGAGTACCTATGGTTTCTGTGATCAAAGCGCACCTGTATGCTCCAAGTCCGACAAATCTTCTTGCACCTGTTCAGATCCCCAACTGAGGAAAAGAACAGCAGTTCCGTGATGGCCTGCCTTCGTGCTGCATTTTCCCCGTGAAGGGAAGCTCCATGCGCACTGTAGTCTTCAGTCACAGGCACGGCCCCGGAAGCACGCTGAGCTTTGTTGAACAAGCTGTCTGCCTGCGCCATGACATGGGCGCTGTTGTGTTCAACCCAATGTCCAATCAGCTGCACGACATCCCCGTCAGTGTATGCCAGCTTCCAAATCAATAAAAGTGCAGCTTGAGGTCACAGTTCTGTCCTACTCCCACCACACTGCCTGCAAATTGAACGCTACAGCCTGAACCCCCGGGCATCTAACAGGCATCTAACAGGCCAAGGGTATGGTGATCAATATTCAGTAATCATTATGAGCAGGTAGAAGACATGTCTGACTCAGCATGCTGAATATAGGATCAGCTTTGTTGGTGTGGTGTTGGCAAGGGCATGGTGCTGCACGGCAGCCTCCAGAGCAGCAGCCACCGCACGCAGCCGCTGTGAGATGTGCTCAAGGGGTGCTATGATAAAAACGAACGTTCGTTTTTATTATAGCACCCCTTGATGTGCTGAGGCCCTACGTCCAGCAGCTGCTTGAGCAGGTTGAAATGCGGCTCCCTCCAACAGCAAAGTGCTGCTGCTGCCAGCATAATATGCTGCATGTGCTGCAAGTGCTGGTGTGTCTTGAGCTGCCGCATCATGGGCCTTCGGGGCAACCACCAGCAGCAGGTCTAGCAGCATGTGCGGTCAGCACGGCACATATCACAAGATGTGTCGGCGGTTGCAAAGACTTTGTAGTATACAAGCAGCAAACAAGCAAGCAGTGTATGGGATTATTGCTGTGGCCCTGATGCTGCAAGTGGACCTGCTTGAAATACAGAACAGAAATGACTTGCCCTTGAACATGTCGTCCGGCCCGGAGCATACACCCAAGATGCAACAGTACCCAGTAATGAGGGAAGAACAGCACAGAGGGAGCGCAATGAGCGGCGATTGCTTTTCCCTATTCAAACTTTGTGACTGTTACTGTTACATATTTCAGGCCGTGCCTGAACACCCTGTGGGGCACTGACCAGGCTCATGGGGCGCCAGTTGCATAGAGCATCCAAGTGGACATCGTGATACACAACTGAAGGTGCAGTCAGAAACAAACCTGCCGTTTTAGGGGCAGCCCAGCCCCAGCCACACTCAAAATGGCATCAGCTTTCTCAGCTGAGAGCCCGACAGCAACCACCGCTGATATCTGCTGACATCTGCATTACCACTTCACAGGGAGCAGAGCGGGGACCAGAAGGCAGATCATGATCTGTTGGTGTGATCACATCAACCACACAACCAGCAAACCAAGGAAGATAACACATGGGAGGTTGAGAGAGGGCAGGGCACACCATTGGCAACTTGTGCATGTGACATTCCACCAGGGTCCAACCTCTCAACCCCCTCCAAGGCTTGCTCCCCTCACTCACTTCCCACAACACCTGCACCTCCCCGCCCCATGCAAACTCCCACGCCGCTCTCCGCAACCCGTGCATGCTGCTATCTGCCGCGCGCGCAATCAAAGTCGACAGCCAAGGCACTCAGGCATTGAGAATAGCAGGAAAAGCCACTCAACCAGCAAGCACCCCCATCGCCGCCAAGGGCGAGGCTTTCTGCATGCTAGCACGCAACAGGTGCTCTGCTGGGAGCTGCAGAATAGAAACCTACAGGCCCACTGCAGCCTGCAACCAGTCTCGCACGAGGGGCCGGCAGCCAAATGCAAGGAGCATGAGCTGGCGAGAGGTGCTTCTGTGCAAGCCACAACCCAAGCAACTCACGCCGGATGCATCAGTTTCCCCCAAGAGCATCTGGCTCCCTTGTGGATAAATACAAGTAACTGTAATTGTAATGTAACTGTATCTGAAATAGGTGTGCATCCGTTGCAGTGGGTTGTCCCAACAGTCAATAGGCAGCCGAGCCCCATGCAACAAGGTGGTAGCCCACACACAAGCTTAGTGTCTTGCACACCCAATGCTGGCAGCACAGAAACCCAGGGCTGGGGACACAAAGGCTCACACAGCTGTACTTGCACCTCCAAATTGGCAACCTCCATATCACCACACCAACCCAGCATTTCCCAATCAGCACGCAAGCCAGCAAAGTAGGTCTTCCACACAAGCCGGCACCCCTGTAGTAACATGAAACACAATGCCTAGTGGATAGTGATACTGTAATACTCCCAGTACTAGTATGTTGAGCCAAAATGGGCCCCGTGGATAGTGAAACTCGTCAACCCGGGGTACCAGCTGCCAGCAGGTACCCGTCAGTGGGCCAGTGGCCAGCGACAGCCCACCTCGTTGGGGAAGGCCTGGCCAGCAGGGCGCCTTATCTCAATTACCACCACCGCACACTTGGCAACACACACACACACACACACACATGCATTCTGTAGGCCGTGTAAACCCGGCTGTCAATAACACGGTTGTCACAAAAGCTCTGCAGGCGCTTTCTGAGCTGTTGCAGGTCTTCAGCACAAGTGGCCGGCATGGTCAGGTCGTCACCACACAACAGGAAGGCGCAACATTTCAACTCGAAGCTCCACACCCAGATAACCCCCCTTGGACCTCGGAACAACAAACAACCAAATTGTTCCAGACGCTCAGTCACCCACTGCCCTGGTCTGTCAGCAAAGAGGAAAGACACCAACGGGGGGAGCGGGTGTTCATGCCATGCTGAGTCAGCAGTACGCCCAAAGAAGGCGCAAATACATTGTGCAGACAAACCAGCTGTACATGTCTGCATGCGGAGAGTGTCAATATCCTGTTGGTCCGCGTCAGTATCCTTGCAGCACCAAATGCCTGAAGCATGGTGCGTGCAGGAAACAAGACACCCAGCATGTTTCCACCTCCTGGCATTCCACCTCAAGGGTGTTTCCCTCGTCTGCTCAGTCAACAACTTGTTGAAGGCTTCGACCCCCAGGAGGGCACCAGCACAATGGTTGTCCAACAGCTTGACAATGCTGCCCTGGCCTCCAACTGGCATGGTGCAACGCGACAAACTCACCGCACCATGCCCACAACTTCAACAGTAATGCGGCAACGCAGCCACATGTCTAGACCAGTTGCCCTGCCAGCTGTGCTGGCAGCCATGGCCAACCATCGCATACCACTGTCCGACAGTGGCAATTAATTAGTAATTGAGTCAATTAATAATTGGCGTACCACTGTCAACAAGCATAATGCTACACTGGTGACACAGATGGGCGCATCTGCTGCCAGCAGCTGTGGCTTAGCCACCTGGCATGTAGCACCCCGGTGGTACGTCACAGACATGGGGTCACCCACAGAATGAGCTACACACGACACGTTGTGCTGAGACAAGCTGGTGCGTCATGCAACCCTCCAAAGCAAGGTGTCAAATTGGTGTGCTAGCGATGCTTTCAAAGCCTGGCAGCCCTAGGCACCTGCATCAAACATACTTGGCAAGCGATGCTAACGAAAGAAATGGCACATGAGTTGATCAGCTCAGCAGATCAGGCTGATCAACTGCAGTGCAGCCACTGGCTGTAGGTAGCAGCACACGCATGCGCGCACACTACTGTCACAAGTTGAGGCCCATAACACACCACGCCAGTACAAATGCCGGGGCAGGAGAATTGTGCACTCCAAGTGAGTCACATCGTGTCTGCATGAGCTGCCTACGAAGCAACACTTCACTTCAAACCGCAAGCTTCGGGCAAGCTGCAGCCTCAAAACACAGATCAGACCATTGACCACACTAGCCTTATGGCGACCACACATGGCTGCCCACCCTCAATCGAAGCGGCATGAATCACCGTGCAAGAGATGCGACTCAATTGTGACTCAACTCAAGTGATCAGCACACGCCAACCGACAGTATACCAGGCATCACGTGGACGGCCAGCGGATACATAGCGTCATGTATCCAGCATGATGCAGTCGCATTGAGTATCCACCACGATGCAGCCGCGCAAACCTGCTACCAACACTGTGACCCTCCAACACAAAAGGTGCCACCCTTGCTGTTGGGTTGTTGGGGGCCGCCCGAGACACTGGTAAGTGTCTCGGGCGGCCCCCGAGGGGGGGGGGGGCTGAGACACTGGTAAAGATACTGCACCATGGCGGCACTGCCAGAGTGACTCCGCCTTGGTCGAGGCAGCCTGCCTGCCTAACCTGAGGTTAGCCTTGTGCACAAAGCTCACGAGCTGCACGAGCACACCGGCGTGCCGGTGTGCACAGTTTGAGTTCAAGAAGCTGGCACGTACGGAACTGGCGTGGAAGTACCAAATACTACTCTACCACTACTACTACCACTACTAAACTGGGTCAGGGCCACGCCTGACATACATCGCCTGTCTACACCTACTGCAACACTAAGACTCTCCCCGTTGGTGCATGAGAAAGCCATCTGCCAGGCTGGAATCCACAAATAGCGCACAACCACCAATGGTGGGGTGCACGTGCATCAGGCGTTCTTGCTGTACAGTGCTCAGTGGTACTAGAGGACGCATAGCAAGGGCAGCAGCACAATCAGTCAGCGCTAGCCACGGCTGCATGCAGACATATCACACAAACCATCTGCATCAGCCCTGGGCACCTGAGAGCTGGCCAACTTGGGCAATACGCAAGTGCTGAGACAACATCAAGCCAGAGCCAGCAACATCAAAACACACTGTGACGTCTGTGCAACAATATTGAGTATGGCCCCTGACACGGGGGGGAATATCTGCTGCTAGCGCTCATGTCTCTTTAGCGCCCAACACGTGCGACACAGGATCCTTGACATTGCCACTGTGGTGACACTGCCAGTAAAGTGACTCGCCCGGCCATACAATTGAGTGACCGAGTGACCCAATGTGCTGAGGCCAGCAGCCAGTTGGCAACCGCCGATGGTCAGTCCTGGCCAATCCTGCATGTTCACATGCGACAGATTGAAGTAGACAGTTGGCATCGGCCCTTGGTACCTGAGAGCTGGCCAACTTGGGCATTACGCAAGTGTTGATAATGCACAGGCAGCAACACTACAACACACGGCGAAGTCCTTGTACCCTGACCCTGGACATGATGCCACTGCCTGAAAACATTCACCCTGACAACCTGGGCCAGCCAACACAGAGCGCTCTCAGCAGCACAACCCCTAGATCTGGCCACGACTGCATTTTCACTCGCAAACATATGACAGCACACAGATTGCGCACAACAACAAGTGTGGATCCAAGAACTACACCACAGCCAGCAAGACCTGAAATCACTGTGCAGGCCTTGTGCCCTGATACTGGACGTGATGCCATTGCTTGAAACTTTCACCATGAAAGCATTGCCAGCTGTGACAGCATAAGCAAGTGCATCACATGCTGCCAGCCGCCACACTACACAGTGAGCAGTCTGGTGAGAAACAGGATACTCAACTCCTGGCTCGATATGGCGCATGACTTCTGCTGGCGCAGACTGCCAGTCACTCGCATGGCATTCCACAGACCATTCAAACAATTGAAAACACCCAGGTATCTCCTGTTGCTCAGAAAGCTAGTAAGCTGAGTTTGCGCAGCAACATCATGCAATGATTGCAATGTGAAGGCCTCAGACGGTCTGCATGACCAGACAGAGCAACAAATCCCACCACCCCGTTGAGCAAAGCAACGCAACAAATCCCACCCCGTTGAGCCTCTTTCCCAAAGTACATACGTGTATGGGATCCTCTACCAGCAATCCGCAGTGCTGACACCACCCACATGGTGCCTGCAATATATTGCTATGTAGGGATCACAAGATACCTCAGCCCTGACAGCCAGCGACCACCACAGGCACTCTCACACAAACACAACAAACCAAAAGGTTGCAGCACTGCTTGCAGCCTCGCAGCAGTCAACTATGGGGTCTTGCTTGTGTGCAGCTCGCTGCGTGTTTGAACATAATCAGCCCTGCACAGACACTGTGAGGCTCGAACATCACCAACCCAGGTGTAGTGTGCTCGCATGCGGCAGTCACTCACACATACGGATGTGTCCCGCTGTTTCACCAGCACCACATGCTCCTAGCCTCCGCCCTCACTCAGCCAAAAGCCCCTACCAATCACGGCACAAGTCAGCGAGGTCACCTCACGAAGTGCCTCACCAGTGGGACTGTGGATTCCATTTCACACACACCCATTGACATCCATGCACAGTCACTGAGTTGCTAGTCAGGGCCCAGGAGGCCTGCTGCTGGGCTGTTCAACCGCAGGGTGTGCGGCACCAGCGGACTGTGGATTCCATTGCAACACACACCCATGGCCATCCATGCACAGTCAGTTGCTAGTCAGGGCCCAGGAGGCCTGCTGCTGGGCGGTTCAACCGCAAGTTGCAACCTGAAGAGATAGAATGCCAGATTCAAGAGATCTCTCCAGGGTTCAAGTCATCTCTCTAGAAAGAGAGAGAAAGAGAAAGGGGATGCATGAGTGCCAGGCACTCCACAGACGTTGAAAAGAAAAGAGTGCGCCAAAGCCAACAGAGTCGCATCTGCCCCACCAGGCTGCTACCCAGTGTCCAAAAAACCGCAGCAGATCTGGCCCCATATCAGCCCGCAGGGCATCCAACTCACAGTTGCCACCCCTTATGTGCCTCAAGGAAAGAGTTCTCAGAAGTTCTGAGAGGGGGTAGAAGCCTTCGGGGCACCGGGTTATGCATAGCATAGCATGGTCTGCCAGCAAATGGCAGTGCCAGAGCAACTTGGTGGTTGAACCAAACTGGCTGCAACAAATGTGCGGCCCTCGATCGCTCATCAACTGCCAGTCAAAGTCAGATTGAACAGAAGGTACACCCGATAGGACTGTAGAAACAGCACCCTGCCTGGTGATGTGTGGCGCACATGTGTGCTGACATGCACTTGTACACATATCACCACACTGGCGACCGTCAAAGCAATACTCATGTTACTACTTTACTGGTCAGGGCCTTGCCTGACTGCCCTTCCACGAGCCAAATCAGGCTCGCAGGGAATGCACACAAACTTAGAAAAAGGACCAGAGAATAAAGAGAAGCAGGATACAACTGCGCATGCGCAACCACACCTTCTAACCCCGCTTGCAAGCATATGGTGGCTCTCGGTTGGGGCATACACACCGAGCCCCATGTCCCCATACGTACAGGGACAGGAGTATATTTCTACCCTCAGCCGTTGGCATCCCGCAAAGTTCGGCGCAGCCTCCAGATATTCAGACTCATTAGGCACGCCATAGTTAGTCATCAGGCCGAACCCTGAGGACTGACTGGCGCATCTGGCAGACAAAACCCCGTGCTGCTTATGAAGTAAAAATGCCAAAAAAACCCAACACAGCTAAGACCAAGCTCCCGACACTGCTACACGTGGAGATCATTGATGCACTGCACACCTGTGGCATTGCCATGGTGGCACCATCCGATGGAGCATTTTTTGCCGCTGGAATGCCTTGAGTGACGCGCTGTGCTGCGAGCCAAGCCAACGCTGCACCACACAGCTGCTGTGCTGTCTTCAGAGCTGCTGGGGAGAGAGCTGCACTGGTGGCTGAGGCTGCTGCTGTTGCTGGGTTTGCACCAGTACCATCCCAGGACAGGCCCTGTCCGACACATCACCTTGCACAGGCACCACAACCAGAGTAACTTCAGGCTGCAGCGCAGTGCTGGCAAAAAACAGCCCTGTTGCTGCTGCTGCTGATGCCACCACCTCTGCTGCTGCTGGCAGCGGTAGTGTTACTGCTGGTGCCGGCGGTGGCAGCAGCAGTGACTGCATGGTAAACCCCTGGTGGGGTTCATGGCTGCTAGACCCTGGAACTGCAGCTTGCAGCTGCATTGCTGCCAGGCTGTCAATGCTGCTGGATATTGCTGCCTGCCAAGAGTAGCTGCCCTGACTGCTGTCGTTGGCAGCAGCAGCAGCAAGTGGCAGCAGCTGCTGCTGGGGGTGCATCAGCATATTGCTAGGGCCGTGCTGCACCAGCTGTGCACTGCTGCTGTGGCACCCTGCCGGTTGCATAGTGAGCACTGCAACAGTGGTGCGGTCTTCGCGGCTGCGGTTGACTCTTCCCCAAGGAGCAGCAGACTGTGGAGGGAGCTGCTCCTGTGCAAACACGAGCCCCTGCTGCTGCTGCTGGTGCTGCCACTGGTACTGCTGCTGGCACAGCAAGGGCTGCTGGTGCTGTGGTTGGAGGAGCATTGCTGTGAGGTGGCAGCAGCCCAGCAGCTGCTGGCAACACCAGGCAAAGCTGCTGCTGCGCCTGCTGCTGCGGTTGCAGCAGCTGCTGCTGCATGGTGTGGACCGCTGCCGCCCAATGGGAGGGTGACCCGGCAGCAGCTGCTGCTGCTGATTGTGTGTCTGGGCTGGACGTGCTGCTTTGCAAGTGCATGCTTGCTGCTGCATTGCTGTACATGCCATCTGCATGCGCATGGCAGTTGCCGTGGTGTCGGTTGGCAGCTGTCTGTTTCCCAACTGCCTTGCGCGTCTTCACAATGCTCTCGCTGACCTGCACAACAGGCAGCAGCAGCAGCAGCACAACATCTTTGCTGCAATTCCTGTGGATTTAATCATGTGTGCAGCTCAGCGGTGCGGTCTTTCCAGCTGATGACACCATTATTTTCTCCAAGTTGATGTTCATGGGCCCTGAAGGTCACGAGGAACGGTCATGAGTGCAATTGTGCAGGTCAAGCTGCGGTCTTTGCAGCTTGTGACACCACAGGGACTGTTCCCAGCTGGTGACAGTGCAGGGACTCCACAAACACTTTGCCGGTGCAACCGCCTCTACTCAGCGTTCAGCTTCTGTGCACACACAATCCAGAGGACACCCTGTCCCTTCCAAGACACCCCCTTTCACTTATGACACCGTGACAGGTGGTACTACCTCGCCATCTGGTTGCTGGCTGGGATCGTCATATTCTTGAGCAGATTACTCCTCGTCCCACAACACATAGATCTGTTGCGGTCTAGACCACCCCTCCCAAGCCCAACTGACCTCATTAGAATCCTGCAGAGCTGCTTCGATGCCAAAGTTTGTCACCGCTTGGTCTCCGTACAGATAAACCGCCGCCTTGTCATATGCCCTGGCAGCTGTGACCATGTCCGTGTAGCGTCCTGCAGCACAGTAGCAGTGCTGCTGTTGTGGCAAATGGCCCATCAAACGCGTTGAGAAGCCGAGGGGAGCGCCATTCGAAAACCTATCAATGTGTCGTTGCTTGCCAGCCCAAAAAATCCTTGCAACATAGCTGCAGCACATAAGTGGGAGTTGCCCATGGGGATGTAGAGTAAGAGCACTGTTGGCCGTCGTGCAGCCACCGTGCAGTTGTAAAAGGCCGCCAAGTCATTGCTTTTATTGCAAACCAGCTTCATGAAGCTGATCAGGTCGTGAACATGTGAGTTGTCTTACCTCTGACACTGGGGGTCCCACACCACACCAGTCAGCCCAGGGCCAACTGGAGCCTCTAAAACAAAAGAAGAGCCTGAAGCAGTGCCATCTGTGCCCTGTGGTCGCATTTCCTGGGCTCGTGGACTAGGTTCTTGACACAACCGACAGCTTGACTACATATGCTTCTCATGCGGTTTACTGATTTGCATCAAAAGCAAGCAAAACGTTGCGATTGACTCGTTGCCGTATGCCACAAGTGCTGTGATGATCATCTTATAAGCTTGTTCAGGGTTTGTACCAGGGTACGACAAGGTCGAAGACTTCTTGTTTTCTTCTGCAACACCATAGCCACCCCATAGTGACCCCAACTGCAATCATGTGCATGTTACGTCATTTTCTTTCATGCAACGATGCACAGCACTGAACAGCAGTTGTCCAGACGCCACGCGTTACAAAGGCTGTAAGGTTTCTACAGCTCTCATATCCCTATCATACTGTCGGCACTAGGTATTCAACCTTATGCGCTGTCGCCGGGATTTATCTGCCTCTCATCTCGCGTCATCCCGATGTTTCATCGCTCTGCCGAGCCCAATAGGGATGCGGAGTGGTCCAACACTTTCTTCATGATAATTTCATGTGTTGTTGCAGCTCAAGAGCCCCAGCAGTGCAACACCGTCACTCACGTCAGCATTACAGGCATTACATCAGCAGCATATGGTGCATCAGCAACGGCAGCAGACCTGGCCAGCGTCCGGGTGTGCTGATAATGCGTTACTATCACTTCATGTCTGCTGCAGGCCCGCTGCAGTGCAACAAGGCAGTGCATTGGTCACTCAGTGACTGGTAGCTTCAGACAGAACTAGACGTAAAGTTCACTAGTAGCTTCAGACAGAACTAGTTCAGTTGCATAGCTTAGACACCTGCATTAGTAACAGTAACAGTATCTTGCAACAGCCACGTGCAGAGTCTGCCAGTGCAGTGCACATAGCCACCTACTTCCTGTGTAACGTGTGCAGTCAGGCGTTCGTGTGCAGTCAGGCATCCCACCAGTTCTCCTTTTGTGCTACAATCAAGCGGAGAATATGCACGTATATAGACATCTGCCTCTTGCCCTCATGATCAATGTGAACCTCAACCCCATCTATCCTGGCCTGGCCTGGATAAAGTCCTGGCCAGATCAAATCAAATCAAATCAAAGATGGTCTGACATGCCATGCAAAGTTGATGCTGCATACTATCCCCATGGGGTGCATGTGGCCACATGCACGTGCGGGCACTGCTGAAGCGTACATCATGCAGCTTTCAAGCATGCTCCACAACTAGCTGTCGTTATACAATATGCGCTCAGGCCTGGCCCAGCGGTGTAAGTAACCAATTGCCCCCCCCCCCCCACACACACACACACCCCGCCCCATTCTTCCGAGGCCCTTGAAGCAGCCCAGTGGCCAGGCGGTGGGAAAATCCGCCGGCTGGTGATCAGACAATTGTTGTTTGCTGTTTGCAAACAGCAGGCAGCGCGGAGGTGCAAGTGCACAGCAGCCGCACCAGGTGCTGACTGCAGCAGTACAGCGCCTAAAATACAGCTGGGCTGCTTCCAGCCAGCACAGCGCTGCTGTGTGTGCTTTGCTGAACAGGGTCACATGCGACCCCTCCATCCATAGTTACCCACAGACTGCAGCCGCTGCAGTGTGGGCCACATCATCAGCAGCGCTTGTGAATGGACAGCGCACACGCGTGAACTACGTGGATACCATGATGGAACACACTCGGTACCTGCAGCAGCTGCCGTGGCTCCCATGGCAGGCTCTGAGAGGGCCACAGCCGGTGTCTTGTGAAGTCCTGTTTTTCAGTCAAGGGCATGCAGCAGCTGCTCCAGGCAGGCATCTGTGAACTCGCAATCTGGTAGGAGTTTGAAAAGCAGTGAATAGCAGGAGAAAGAGTGGCACGGGGTGGGTGACTGGTGTGTCTGCATGCCATGCAATGTGCCATTGCTTTAGGCGCGTGGTGATGCAAGGGTACTGACGCCGACCAGCCCTTGCTTCTGAAACTCTGTACTGCACACAGCTGACTGCCTGAAATAGGATGAACAGCAGCTTGTCTTTGTCAGGGCATCTTGTATACAAGTGCTTGTAACCATCACTTTGCTTGGTCTAGTCCTGTGCAATCTTGAGGCTGCAGATCATGTTCACTGCTTTCATTGCTCTCACTTATCTTAGCAGGGAATAGCATATGACCAAAGTGCTGTCACGCTCAAGCAACACAGCCAATTATTCTGAAGGGCAGAAGCAGCAGGCTGCAGCCAGGGCTGCAGCAGGCTGAGCATGGGCCAGCTGGCCCCAGGAGGCTAGCCCAGCCCATGGCCCAGGAGGCTAGTGTTGATTGTGAGTTCCTGAAAAAAAACAAATAAGATAACAGCAGTACCCAAAGCGCAGAAAGGCCGCTTGCACGTACAGTAACACCCCTGCCTTGGGCGTGTAGCACAGTCGATGGGACACAAAAGTGCCAAAACGACCCATTCACTGAAATAAAGAGTCCAACGTATATACGAACTCTTAAAATATCGTTTTTTGGGTTTAGCTGAGCGCGTCACGCTCAAGCTTGCGGTTGAGCATTTCAGCCATCTGATCTGCCCGTGAACTGTGTCCGAAACACTGTTCGGGCTTCCAAAGCTTTTGAAAGCTGGTGCAATAGCCATTACAAGCACTCATAACAAGATCAGCTGCGACAGAGTCGTCAGAGTAGCTGTGATACTTGTAGGAGCAGCGTGAGCAGAGGCTGGCCACACACACTGTTCTTTCACACACGCTGGGGTCTTGCCCTGCAACAGCGTGTTAACAGGGAAGTGTAACCAGCCTGATGACCAGACATATCTGCACCTACATCAACTGGCAGCAGCAGCATAAGCAGCAGAACCCTGTGTGTCGGGTGTCGCCAAGGTGGTGTATCTTTCCTCTTTGGGCAGGGATAAGGTGAAAGTGACACAAAGATGTTTTCTGCACTAGGGAGGGCTTGGGGCATGCCCTATGGGTGGGGTGCTTGGGGCATTTTCAGCGCTTCTGGAGGGCCTGTGGAATCATGGCTTTCCACCTCCAAGCTTCCCACCTCCAAGCTGCTGCCTGACCAGCACAGCAACCAATGTCACTCCTGTAGCTATGAAGCTGAAATCATGCCAGCTTCACTGATATCACGCCTCGGAGAACACCAAGTTCAGCACATAGAGTCATGCACACCAAGCACAGGTGTAAGCAACAGGGAAGAGGAGCAAAGGCGAAAGGAGCCTTAGCAGTAACCATAGCCACTATTTTGGAGTTGGCGTATCGCTTTCACTTCTAAAAATCAATCGGTATAGTCATGAGCTGATGCCAGCCGTTCTTTGCCGCATCAATGATTGATGAGGTGGGAAAACAACCGCATTCGCACCCGTGTCGCACCCTTCTCGCGCTCGCACTCGCGTCCTCCTCATGAATGAGCCTCATTGGTGACCAACTCAAAGTTACCTCTATATTCAGGAGGTCAACATAAAGATAAAGATACAGAGACACCCCCTTGGTCTCTTAACGCCATAGGACTTCGTCCCATCTCATGCAGGCCACTGATATCACGGGGAAGTCAAAACAAACCAGAAGCAACACAACATTGAGGATCCAGATAAGGGTACTACGGAAGTATTGTACGCCAACTTGTCTATCTTTTGGCAAGCCTTGCTACAATAGGGGCCCCATTGTAGCGCACACTGTTTGATTGTCGTGACGGGATACTACACACTTTAACAACTATATCATGACAACACCACCCCAAGGCACTTCAAAGGTGTGAAACGCCAAGGAGTACAATAGACAGCAGACACTGCACGAACAATGATAGACAATTAGCATTATTAGTGCGTGTGTGCGTGTTTGGGGGTGTATGGTGTGTGGGTGTGGGTGTTGAGGTGTCGCTAGGTGTCGTTGGGTGTCGCAGTGCGCCACAGCGTGCCGCAATGTGCCGCAGGGTGTCGCACCGTGTCGCAGGGTGTCGCAGGGTGTCGCACCATGTCGCACCATGTCGCACCGTGTCACACCGTGTCGCACCGTGTCGCGCCGTGTCACACCGTGTCGCACACAGTCGCACCGTGTCGCACCGTGTCGCACCGTGTCGCACCGTGTCACAGTCGCACCAAGCAGTCGCACCGTGCCGCAGTCGCACCAAGCAGTCGCACCGTGTCGCAGTCGCAGTCGCAGTCGCAGTCGCAGTCGCAGTCGCAGTCGCAGTCGCAGTCGCAGTCGCAGTCGCAGTCGCAGTCGCAGTCGCAGTCGCAGTCGCAGTCGCAGTCGCAGTCGCAGTCGCAGTCGCAGTCGCAGTCGCAGTCGCAGTCGCAGTCGCAGTCGCAGTCGCAGTCGCAGTCGCAGTCGCAGTCGCAGTCGCAGTCGCAGTCGCAGTCGCAGTCGCAGTCGCAGTCGCAGTCGCAGTCGCAGTCGCAGTCGCAATCGCAGTCGCACCAAGCAGTCGCACCAAGCAGTCGCACCAAGCAGTCGCACTGACGCACCCGATTGCTTGGCCGCCCGATAGGATGTGTGGTGCAGTGCTGTACTGCGGTCAATCCAGCTTTGACCCAGTTTGCAGCATCGCTGCTCTCATGCTAGCTTTATGGTTACTGATGCAAATGCATGTTGTTCGTCTTGGTCCGAGCTGGCGTTGTGCCTGGTCACCAGGCTAGGTTTATGGTGAGGTTTTGTTGAGTTGTCCGAGGCCTTGGGGCATGCAGGTGTGGAATGCGATGCCCTTTATGCTCGCTTTCTGGTGTCGGACCGTCGTTCCAACGGTAATTTCTCTTCTTCTTGTGCTTCGAGACCAGAATCGCCCTTGAAGGGGCGTAGGTGCAGCCCTAGGCGAGCAAAGGGCTAGTGTAGTAGCTCAGTAAGCAAAGCGGCTGGACAGGAGGGCGATAGCCAGGTGTGTCAGCAATCATCGGAATGGGTTAGATTCACAACGCAACGTACCCCTGTCTGTTTGCACAGGGACAGCGGTATGCCATAGCATAAAGGGCCAGCTTAGGTCAGCAACGCGCTTCAGCCTAGGCTACACTGTGCACAAGGGGTTGGGAGTGGAAGGTTGGGAGGGGGTTTTCTGTTCCTCTGCAGTCTCCGCTTCCGTAGGTTGATCAGTCAGCAGCATTCAGCTGCAAGGTTAAGCAGCAAAGCCAGCCCCACAGCGCGGGGCTGCATCCAGCACATCAGCAGCAGCGTTCCGCTGCTGCCATTGCGAGGGGGTTGCCCTGGATCCAGCTGACCAAAGGCGCCGGCCAGCAACCAGGAGCTCCTCGCAGTTGCCAACGCACGCTGGTTCCCTCAGCGACCAGCTCTTGGCAATCCAACAGGCAGCAGCTCAACGCGCACAGCAAGAGCTTGCTGCCACAGTCCCTCTGCCCGACAGCCCAGCAGCAGGAGGCTCCTCCGCCACTGGGTCAGAGGCAGCATCAGAGTCTGGCAGCGAGGAGGAGTTTGCCACCCCAGCCTCGCAGCCAGCACTATTGGAGCGCACTGCTACCAGCAGCAGCAGCGCTGTGCTAGATCGGGAGCTCAACCGGCTTGCAGAGCTCTTGGGACTCTCACCCCTGGAGCCAGGTGCCGCTGCCTCAACGCCTAGCAGCGCGGCACCAACTCCCAGGCAGTTGCAGTTTGGCTCGGCTGCGCCTCAGCAGGCTGCAGCAGCCAGTTCAGGGTTTACAGCTCCAGCTGCCCAGCACTTTCCAGCAGCTGACAGCATGGAGGCACTAGCAACACTGCTCTCAGCAGCAGTAACAAGGCAGGGAGCAGCATTGGGAGCAGCAAGGTTGGGGAGCAGGGCGAGCAGCAGTCGGATGCAGCAGCAGAGGCCAGCAGTTCCTCTGCAGCGCCTCAGGGGAGCAAGCAAACCGCCTCCGCGTCCAGCAGCAGCGCAGCAGCGGAAGCGCCCACAGCTGGGGCGGCATCGACGGGTTTGATCCCACCGGTGCTGAGGAGGTTGTCCACCCACCTCTGCTGCACTGCTGCAGTGCAGCGTGTGCGCTGTGCGTGGTCATCCTGGCAGGCCTGTTCTATTTCTGCGTGTGACAAGCCCCTGTGCGGGTGGCCTCCTACCTCTTCCAGCGCCTGCTGGCAGCAGCCAGCCAGCCGGTGTGGCAGCCTAACAACAGGGCGCAGCCAGTCGCTCCCAGCCCCCGAGGCAGGCGAGTTTTGCCGACCCGACCATGCAGGCACTCCCAGCCGCAAGCGCCGGCACATCCAGCAACGTGACGGCAGCCGGTGGGCACGCTATGCAGCACGCATGCGACAGTGGTGCAGCAGCCGCCACGCCTTCAGTGGCAGTGCCGTGTTTGCACGGTTGGCGCTCTTTCTGCTGCTGTTGTGCACGTCCTGCACAGTAACGGCTTCAGCCATGCAGCTGCCCTCAGCGCTGGGCCTTGGTGGCTCTCTCAGCAGCAGCCTGCAACGCATGCAGCTGGGCACAGCTGACCAAGGGCTGGCTGAGCAGGCTATGCAGCTGCTGGGCCACGAGCTAGGGGCCCTGCACCGCAGTTGTTTTCGCAGCTGCGGGGCAGCAGGATGAAGAGCAGCAGGTGCACTGGTACAGGGCAGACCCCTCCGCCCTGGACCAGTTGGGCACAGAGGGGGAGACTGAAGAACCGTATGATTCGCGCTGGTCAGTCAATCCGGACGGACAGCAAATTTAGGCAATCACCCAGCAGCATCTGCAGCAGAGCAGCACAGGCTGCTGCAGATCCTCAAGGAGTTACGGCACGCCTTTGCCTACTCCCTGAAGGACTTGCCGGGGTATTCAGGGGTACTGGGGCCAGCACACTTCGACCTGAAGGAGGAGAAACCCATGTGGCAGGCACCCAGGCAGTACACCGATGAGGAGCTGTCAGTGGGTGACAGCAAGGTGCAGGAAATGCTGGCAGGGATATTATTTATGAGGTGCCGACCACCGTCCGGCATGCCTCAGCGCCGACGCTGCCTATGAAGCGTGTGCCTGACGGCAGCTGGACTGACAAACGGTTCGCCATAGACATGCGGCACATCAACAGCAACACAGTGCCAGACCGCTACGGCATGCCGCTGCCAGAGGACCTGTTCCGGCGCATGCGGGGCGCCAAGGTCCTCTCGAAGCTTGACTGCCGTAGCGGCTTCTTCCAGATAGAGCTGGACCTCCCAAGCCAGATGCACACGGTGTTCCACTGGCGGGGAAGTGCTGTCCTGTATCGTTCCGCCGCCTGCCGTTTGGGCATGTGTCAGCAACAGCCATTTTCCAGCGCCGCATGGAGATGGAGCTGCAGGCAGCGGGGTTGGCGGACAGGTGCTGTGTCTTTGTAGATGACATCTGCATCTACACTGACACAGTGGAGGAGCACCTGCAGGTGCTGCAGCAACTGTTGCAGCATCTGCACAAGGTGGGGCTCAGGGTGCACCCAGCCAGAGCATCCTGCTCACTGACTGCCTGCCCTACCTGGGTCACCTGGTCACCACTACAGAGCTCCGGCCAGACCCAGCCAAGGTGGCAGCCATGGTCGCTCTGCAGCCGCCCAACAGCATCAAGCGCCTGCAGGCCCACTTAGGCCTCTTTAATTACTACAGATGCTACATCCTTACTTCAGCCACGCGCGCAGCAGCCGCTGTATGCGTTGCTGCGCAAGGGCGCGCAGTTCGTGTGGGGGACGACAGCAGCAAGCCTACCAGCGCCTTAAGGCAGCCCTCACACGCAGCCGGGCTGGCGCTGCGACAGCCCGACCCCAACAGGCCCTTCCGCCTGTACACGGACTGGAGTGCAATGGCATAGCTGCATTTCTGCACCAATAGGCGACGCGGGCAAGAGCACCTGGTAGCCTGTGTCTCGGTCCGCTCAACGGCGCTGAGAATCAGTACCCAGCGTGGAAGGGGGATTGCTGGCACGTTTTCGGCATCAAGGCCTTCAGGCCCTACTTGATCTCAGGCGGTTTCAGCTGCTACAGACCATCGCGCGCGGCTGTGGATGCTCACACAAAAAGCCCCACAGGCAGCTGCGCGGTGGATCCTCTCATCTCTGAGTACCAGTTTGACCTGTCCACAGGGCCGCAGCAGCAATCCAGCAGACCTGCCCAGCAGGGAGCCGATTGCCTGTGCACAGACTGGACTGGCAGCAGGCAGGATTCCGGTCCTCCCCAGTGTGTCATCCCCGCAGTGTACCTGCCCATGGCACACCAGACCAGACAGTGTACAGCGAACAGGTGTTGGAGGCCCACATCCAGCAGCAGCACAACCCCTCACACAGCAGTCAGCAGCAGCAGCCCAGTGGTGGCGCTCGCTGCTGGCATGTGCGGCACTGGCCGACCCGCGCATTGCAGAAGCGCCAAGGCCCAGTCAGATCCTAGCTGATGCTGCTGGTGACACCAGGCCGTCTCCAGCAGCACGACAGTATCACCATCTTTGCGCCCTCATCTGCCATCAGTGCAGCTGCCAACGCAGGGATCGACCACTTCGACCCCAGCGCAGCATTTGCAGCCACACTGCTGCGCGGGGGGGGGGGGGGGTACAGGGCCCCTCCGCTGTTTCGCAACAGGCTGCAGCCATGCAGCGCCGCAACAATCAGCACAGGTTCAGCAGCCGCAGTCGCAGCTGCACCACGGCAACAGGCAGCTGCTGGGCAGGCAGCAGCAGCAGCAGCAGCACACCCCGTCAGCGCGCAGCAAGCAGCAAGGGAGTCGTTCCTGCAACACCCTCCAGGCCCTGGCCACAACAAAGCTCAAACAAGCAGCACTGCTGGGTCGCAGCCGCCGCCTGCAGCAGCCATCCCGGCGGCAGCAGCTGCTGTGGCCGCCCCACCACTCACAGGCTTTATGAAGGCTGCCTGACCCGCAGGAGTCCGTCGCACAGCGCAGCTAAACACGGGCGCAGTAGCACACACCTTCTTCCCAGCATACAGCACAGAAGTGTCGTGCTCTACGAGCCGTTTGGGGTTTGTGCGCGGGGTTGGGAGATGGTCTTCTGCGCTCAGGGTTTAGAGTAGTAGGCTACTACTACTCAGACATAGACCCCAAGGCGCAGCAGTCATGCAGCACAGGCTGCAACAGCTCACACCTCTACCCAGCGCAGCTCCCCTCAGCAGCGCTGCAGCACGCTCTCAGCACCTTCCCTGATGTTACGGCAATCAGCACCAGCACAGCATCCGTGCTGCAGCCAGCAGACACCCTACGGCACAGTGGTTGTGGTGGCCGGTTGGCCGTGTCAGGGACTTCTCTCAGGCAGGCAGCTCAGCAGGCTACAAGGGGCAGGGCACAGCTGCTGTACGACGTCGTGCGCATCATCGGCACTCTGCAGCAGCTGATGCCTCTGCAGCCACCGGGTATGTGCTTTGAGAATGTCCCCATGCAGCACCATCAGGATGCTCGGATAGCACAAACTGACTTCCAGCACATTTGCAGCACCATAGGGCAGCCGATCGTAGTGGACGCAGCTCAGTTTGGGAGCCTTGCGCACCGACTGAGGAACTTTTGGTGCAACTTAGCGTCCCCCAAGCAGCTTGCGGGGCAATCAGCAGGCGTGCCGGCCAGCAGGCCGCACATGCACTGGCTCTGCTGCCTCACAGGCAAGCACAGCCAGTCAGCAGGGGTGACCAGCCACCCCAATATCATGTAATGCGCCCGGCAGCCCCCGCTGCCTGGCCTACACTGATGAGCAGGCGCGGTTCATACGCGTTCCGCCCACAACAGCCTGGTGCCATCTGGGACACCTCTGTCCCTGCCATGCCCAGGTGGGCAGAGGCCTGCAGCTGTGGAGCGCGGAGGTTGCACTTGGGCTTCTGCCTGGTACACCGCTGCAGCGGACTGTCAGACGGGACAGGTGTGCCTTGCTGGGCAGTGCATTGACGCCAATGCACTGCAATGCATCATGGCCATCAGCATGGCATGGTGGCAGCACTTGACACACCAGCTGGCGGTCCAGGCCCAGGGCCTGCCGCACAGGGGGTTGGTGTTTGGGGGGTGCAGCAGCAGCAGCCCCGGCTGCAGCTGCGGCATCCAGCAGTGGCACTTCAACAGCAGCAGCCAACGGCGGCTGCAGCACCGGGGCCAGCAGTGGTGAGGGGGGTACCTGTCATGCCCTTCTCGCACACTTGTCAGCCTGCGCAGCACAGGAGGCGCTCACGACGGGCGTAATGCAGCTGAGAATCTGGCTTGATCACCCAGCCCTCAGCTACCTGCAGTCCGGTCAAATGTCCCTCCGACAGCATCAGCAAGGAGAAGACCAGGGTACAGCAGCGGCTCGGCTTTATCGCTGGGACTCTGCGCAGCAGCACCTGCTACGGGTGCAGCAGACGGCAGCACACGCATCGTGCCTAAGCCCGACCAACGCTTGCCGCTCATTCAGCAGCAGCACGAGCGGTGTGGGCAACTTTGGCGTACGCAGGACTGCCGCACTGCTTGCCACAAGTACTGGTGGCATTGCATGCTTGCAGACACTGATGCAGTTGTTGGCCGCTCTGTCAGCACTGCAGTAGGGTTCGGCCAGCTTCAGCAGCAAGGCAACAGGGCTGAACTGCAGTCCATCCCCATAAGCAGCATGGGTTTCCGCTGGCACGTAGACCTCGCTGGGCCGTTCCCAGAGAGCCAGCGCGGCTCTCGGTACGTGCTCGTAGCTGTTGAGGCTTCAGCAAGTGGTTGGAGGTTGTCCCCATCCCCACAAGGAGCCCGCACAGTGGCATACGCCTTCCTGCACCATGTGTTGGCCAGGTTTGCCGCCCGGGGCAGGTTGTCAGAACAATGGGGTGGAGTTTCACTGAGGGGAGTTTGCACAGCTCTTGTGGGACAGCTTCATAGATCACTGCACCACCTCGCCTGCCCACTCTCAGGCAATGGGCAGGCAAGAAGGCTGTGGACATCGTCAAGCGCGCCCTGCGCAAGATGTGTCTGCACGGCACACAAGCTAGACTACTGGGACCTGACGTCGCCTGCTTACCCTAGGTATAGGTGCAGCCCGCACAGCAGCACAGGTTCACACCCTACGGCTGCTGTTCGCCCAGGCGGCCGGTAGTGCCCCCCAGTACGCAGCGGCTTGCAGCAGCCGCTGCAGTTTTGATGACCCTGCAGCAGCAGCCACAGACCTTTGCAGCGCCGGGAACTCGTACAGCGCCTCTGCCCTGAGGCGCTCGAGAATCTCAGCAATCGCGCAGCACAGGGACCAGCGCCGCTACGCAGTGGTCAGGTCCAAGGGCTACCAGCCACGCATGTACAGTTCCAGCCAGGGGACTATGTTGTACACGCAGCAGTTTGCAGCGACACAGCACATTGCAGCCGCAGGCAAGCCCGCATTCTTAGGGTCAAGCAGGTCCTGCCGTCAGGGGTGCTGCAGTGCAGGGCAAGTGCGGCCGCACAGCAGAGGTCCACAGCGACCACTGCGCGCCCTGCCACCTGCCGCACTTAGACGGGGAGGTTGATCCTCTCCTGGTGGAGGATGTGGATCACATAGTCTGTGAGGTCTGTGGGCGGGAGGAGCAGAGTCCCATCTGCTGCTGTGCGCATCTGCAACGCAGGGTATCCACCTTTTGCTTGCAGCCGCCGCTCAACGCAGTACCCGGGGGACTGGCTCTGCCCTCAGTGTTGAGGAGGGGTACACCGCAACAGACGCAGCAGCACGGGAGCATCAGCGCCAGCTCATACAGGGGGAAGCGCAGCGCCCAGTGCTGTTCCCTTCTGCAGCCATGCGTCAGGGATGACCAGCAGCAGGTTGGATGGCAGGTTGCTGCTCAAGAGCAAGCACGACCCAGCAACGGGCTGCCAGCCAGCTACTGGGTAGGGTGCACTACCGTGGGGCGCAGTTCAGGCCCACTACTACTTCTGGTGGGATTCAGGATGGTGTTACCCAGAAGCACCCGGCGGACTCACGAAGTGGCTCATGCCGGCGGGTACCCAGTTGCCCTCAGCAGTTGCAGATTCCTGCGCCGCCGTCCCTGGCACAGTAGCATGCCGCCTTAGGGCCGCTGCTGCACCCAGGGACGGCTGTGCTGGGAGGGTTGGATGGTTGGGTGGTTCTCAGGTATTGTCGTGCATAGGTTGTCTGGCATGATCGCTGGTCAAGAGCTGACCAGTGGTGTGCTTGTTTGGTTTTGTGTGTTGTACTGTGCTGGCGTTTGCGTGCAGGTGTTGCCACCAGGGCATGAGCTATGGGGGATTTCTCTCAGCAGCAGTTGGGGGTCGCTTCAGGCACCATTTAGGCCTAGAGGCTACGTGCTGGAGGCGTCTGACTTTGGGTTTTAGAGGGTGCATGCCCTGCCATTGTGCGTGTGTTGCAGGGTGTGATGTCGGCTTGGGGTTGTCTGCAGCAGGGGGCTTTACCTTGGGTTCCCCTGGGCAGCAAGTTGGCTTTGGGGATAGAGTCCCTCTAGGGCCAATGTGGGCGATGCCCTGGGGTTGCGGCGTCTGGCTGGCGGTGAGCGTGAGTCTGTGCAGCTCGTGCTGGCTGCACCCAGCCCTGATGGGCGCCTCACTGGTTTTCTGTAGTAGCTGCAGAGCGCTCGCCCATGCAAGATCACTCAGACCTGCAGGGTACAGCTTTGCAGCTGGTGCCCACATCATCAGTGGGTGACGGTTTGTTGGTGCGATGTTTGAGGGTTACCTGCGCAGTCTGTCGGTGGCAGTGGTGGCCCGCTGGCAGCAGTGAGCTGATCACGCGTGTCAGTCCGCTGTGATCACAGAGTCCCTGTTTGCTGTGGTGTTTTGAGCAGCCGGTGGTGATGCTGCATGTCAATCCTGGCTGCGAGGGCAGAATGTTCACGTCCCGGTTTCAGCAGAGTCCAAGTTGGGGCCCTCTGCAGCAGGTCATAGAAGAGTTGGGATGTGGCCGTTGGGCACAGTGCGTTGTTCTGAATTAGTATGCCTGAGGGAGGTCTCCAGCGGTGTTTTGGTGGTGCTTGGGTGGATGGCTGTGCATTACCTGTGTTGATTAGCTGTCGCATCAGTGCATCTTTGTCTTGTTGCATGGGTTTGCGGGGTAAGATTGCGCTCAGCTTCTCTATTTTCAGTGCTTTCGAGCACGCCTTGTTAGGCGTAGCACCAAGGGTACAGTTTGCCTGGGTTGTGCTCGTCCGCAGGTGTCTGTGCAGCTGTGCCCTTGTCATGACCCAGCCAAGTTTCTCTGGCAGTTAAGTTGGTCAGCAGTTGCGCTAGGATGTAGGCACCTTTTTCTGGGTTTTGTGTGCCACATCACACACAGGTTGCTTGCAGCCGTGTGTAGTCCCTGTTGTCATCCATGTTTTCTTTGGGAGGTAGGCATTTGTTTTGCATGCCATGGATGCTACATGTGTGCTGTGCACGGTGCTGCGTTCCCCTTGTCACCCGCATCACCGTGGGGGGGGTGTCATCAGTACACTCTCAGTCACACTCTAGCAGCATGATCTCTTTCTTTTTTTCCTTCAGCGTGTATCAGCAGACAATTGCATGCATGCTCAACACATGAGTACAATCATCGAGTGCTTGCTATTTATCCAGCCTTCGTCAAGTCTAGCCACAGTCCAGGCAGGCCGATCTGGCACTGGTGCTGTCACTC